>JARVGQ010000116.1:33274660-33285192 GCA_031762355.1 Hypsolebias martinsi
GACAATCCTTATAGCTCTTTTTTGCAAAATAAAAATTGGTTTAGTTACAGTTTTACATGCAGTACCCCAAACCTCAAATCATGTAACATACATTTCAACCATCTGTCCTGTATATTCCTAGAAATATGGGGGAAAAGGCTAATTTATTCATATTTGTGTCACTTTGATGGGCTGTGGTAGGCATGGTGGTCTGTGTCGCGGTCTTGCAATCCTGAGGTTGCAGGTTCAAGTCCAGGTTGCATCAGGAAAGGCATCCGGCGTTAAAAAAAAAAAAAAGGCCAAATCTTTCATATGAGTTTGCTCGCCGTGACAATCACCGAAGAAGGGAGCAGCCGAAAGAAATTCATATTTGTATAATTTTATGGTCTCAAGCAATATATTTCCTTGTTGTTAGAGCAATATATTTAACAGGGGTTTGTAACCACACGGTCAAAGACTTTGTACAAATCCATATAGAAAATATAAAAAAATCTGTATTTTTTAAACACACACACAAACACACACAGGCCGGGGTCGTCACAGCAAACCATCTCACATGAAGACTTGGCTATTGCTTTTATGTCGAACGCCCTTCCTGACACGACCACAGACCACTGAGCTACCACAGCCCTCTGTGTGGAGCAGAGAGCTGCCATCCAGGGCACCTGGGGGAGCAGATGGTGGGGGGTTAAGGGTCTTGCTGAACGGGGCAAATGAGAATGGAGACAGGTGTGGGTGTTTCATCTTTCCCACCCACATTTTGATGTTGTCGGTCTGGGGAGTTGAACCGGCGACCTTCCGATCACAGGCCTGCATTTTCTAATCTCTGTGCCACCATATATATATATATATCATATATTATCATCTGGTGGTTCTATACATGCACACCTTCATTCACACTTTTCCTGCTTTTCTTGACTTAGTTGTAGTGGTACCACCCCCAACCCATTAGTAAACCTACAAGCTGCCATTTGCAAAACAGAGTAGAAAACAACAACAACAACAAAAACAATAGTAATGATAAGTGATGTACATCTTCTCCCCCACTAGTCTTTTGGAAAGATGTTCAACAAACTGGTCGGTGACGCAAAAGGTTTTGAGGACTAGTGCTACAGAGGTTGAAGCTAACTAACGGACTGAATTTTAAAAAGTCATATCTGACGTTGTTTGACATTTTCTTAACTCACAATTGGCTTGCTGTGTTTTCAAGATCAAATAAAAAGCTCTTCTTGAGAATCTGTACTTAAAACGATTGTACTTTTGGTCTCGTGAGCCATGGTTGATACATTTGCACACATCAAACCCTTTAGAGCTGTTCGGGCTGAACTGCAAGCTGGGACATGATTGAAACCACGTCTGGTTCTTCTTCTGACAAACAGGACCTGAACCCAACTATGCTATACCAGAAATGGTCTTTCAGAAAGAAAGAGTATATTTTTATTCAATCGATCGTGCGCCAGTTAATTATCTTCTTATATGCATCTTTCCATCTATTTACGTGTTTTTCCAATGTGTTTCTCTCTCTGAACATTTCAGAGACTGTGACCAAAGTCAGGGAATTTGAAGCTGTAAGTTTAAAGGCATTCTTGTTAATCTCTTCAATGTTTTTTTTTTTTTTTTTACTTCAGATTATGGCTTAAACTCCGCAAGGCAGCTTGGCGTGGCTGCCACACAACACATAGTATACATATTAGTGTGGGTGGTGTGAGAAACACACACGCAGGCTTTGTTCTAGCTTGTCCTTAAAACCAACTCTGATGCATCAACCTAGGAAGGTGTGGCAGCCAGGTCAGTTACAAAGCTAAGAGATTTTCAGACGTACCTGTACTGTATATAAATGGCATAGATTGAACATTATATAAACTCTCTTTCTCCTTGTTGCCTCTTGCTTTTGCACC
This sequence comes from Hypsolebias martinsi, assembly GCA_031762355.1. Lineage (NCBI taxonomy): Eukaryota > Metazoa > Chordata > Actinopteri > Cyprinodontiformes > Rivulidae > Hypsolebias > Hypsolebias martinsi. The sequence goes on from JARVGQ010000116.1 coordinate 33,276,538, forward strand.
TAATTGAAAATATATTGCTGAATTAAACAGACCTGCCATCACCTGGCATTGGGATGTTGTAACGTTGGATAAATCACCTGACAAAGACAACCATCACAACCCTGATGACAGGTGACGAGTACGCACATGCCGCTATGGTTCCACTGCAAACTTTGCTTCTAAGCCCAGTCGCTGAGAAATAAAGTCTCAGAACCTTTATGCAGGTCTGAGCTGAGAATCCTGCAGGCTCCTGTGTGTTGGTGCCTGCGAACGAGCCGCTGTTTACTCTGTCTGATGCGTCCAAATCTGCACATGAGCAAAACCATACACAACGGCACTAGTGCAAGAGAGGGATAATGATCCAAAAAACACTAAAAAGGAAACAAATGTTTGGCAAAAGAAGAAATACACGTTTGACTGACATACATGTGGGACACGAGCCAGTGAAATACCACTTCTCTGTACTTCAGAGGAGCCAACACATGGATCTCCTCTAAGGTTACAAATAGTAAGAGGTGCCTGACTCACTAGTTTATGTGCATTTCCTGCTCAAGAGTGAAGTGGGCACAGAGGAGGAGACTTCATAATAAAAAAATTAATTGCTGCAGTCATGAAAGGACACTCGAAGGGACGTTTATATAAAGCAGGTCTCTTTTTAAAAAAACTTATGGTTCGAATGCCTAAAGCCGTAAAACCATAAATGTCTTTTAAGAGTTATGGTGCATGCTTCCTATTTAGTGCATGGCAGATATTTAGGAGTGTAATGACAATATTCAATGGATTTGCAGCTGACCTGTTTGCAGCATGTCTCACACACTGCAGGACACAAAAGCTAACTCTTATTCATTCAACCTTTATTTAGGCAGGTTAATCCCATTGAGCCTCCAGGACTCATTTACAAGAGAGACATGGCTACAAACAAAGAATGATGACGACAGCAACAGTAGATTTTCCTTGGACAATCAACAATAGACAAGAGATAAGAGAGAAATACAGATTTTTTTAAACAAGTTAAAACAAGGTAACTCTTAATAAACGTGATGACTCACGGTCGATTGACAAAGGTATAAAAACCGTATTTCAATGTTTTATCAATCCATTTATTCTTTTTTTTTTCTAGTAGGGGTGTCAAACTCAGTTTCCAAAAGGAGCCAAAATTTAAAAACATTGTCCGAGCCGTGGCCACTTTCAGCTGCTACATTAACTCGAGTCAGTGCCTGATATTTCTTGGTTGCAGGTTCATGAACAAGAGTTTGATTGGTCTCATTTGACGTTCTGTTACTCTTTCCACATCAGAATCAACAATGACAGAATGATCCAACCTTCTATCTGGCTTAAAAGTTAACCAGCTGGCAAGACAAGTCTATACTAAATGACATATTTATCAGTTTTCTTTTAAGAAAAAATTAGAAGATATACAAAATTTTACATTTAAATTATCATCTTAGGGGATCAGATTTGGCCTGCAGCTCTTGAGATTGATATATGTGCAAGTATCCATCCTGGTGTAAATATGACTCATGCTGTGGTATGTTTCCATTGCTATAGCAAAATGACATCTACAGTCAGTCATTTTTTAAATATCTGTCTGACGTATTAGCCAGAATGAAAAACATAATACAGCAACACTGCAATTAAAAAGTCAAGCTGTCAAGTTCAGTTGCACTAAATGCATCAACAGGTGCTCCAAAATTTTTTCAAATTTATTTAGCTTTGTAATTCTTTTCATTTTTTGCTTCAATACAAAGTTATACTCTAAAAAAAGTCTCATAATATACATATTAGAACAAAAACTCCCTGTTTGAAGATGTTAAAGTTCATGGTTCAAGGTTCTTTGTCATGCACACCACATGTGGTACATGTGGTGGAATGAAATTGTGTACACAGGGTCCCAGTTACAGCCAACAAAAGTATAAAATGTAAAAGACAAATAGCAATAAGATCTAAGATATGATTAAAAAAAGTTAAGCACTAGTAGTATTAAAAAAAAGAAGAAGCAATACTTCGATTGCACTGTGATAAAAACACTTGTTTAAAAAAATGGGCAAACTCTTAAAATAAACTTCACGAGTCATAACCAGCCATTGTGTGAAGAGATTTATGTAAAGATTAAAGTTCTTAACATGTACCTTGAACACCACATTCTATTTGCTGGAGATTAAAGCCTTGTTTTTTTAATTTATTTATTTATTTTCTGACAGGCTCAGGGAAAAACAGGGCAATAGTGTAATCAGGGATAACACTGTTGGTTTGTGCTTGGCTGACGTACAATATTGTCAGATGGATGTAATCCAGTGATAACTAAACTCACTGAATCATTCAGTAAAGAGGATTATCCTCTTCTAAGGTGGTTGTTGATTTTTTTTTTTACAATTTGATGAGCTAGAATGCTGATTATAGTCTTTTATTGCATAATCAAGTGTGTTGACAGCAACCAACTGTGAGAACAGATTAGAGGATGTTGAGTTTTGGCAGCTGTAGTTAAAATAATCTGACTGAAAAATAAATCATATATTTTCTTCCTGCCTGACCTTTAATAAAAAACTGCAAAACCAAAAATATTCCAGCAAGCTAGAAATGATAGAGCAAACTTGCTTATTTTTTAAGTATTTCAAGATGCATGAGCAGGGCTGCACAATATGAATATTGCAAAGGACAGCTTAAACATAAACCATAAGCCTGTATCTTTATTTTCATGCATTGGATCAGAAAATATTGAGTTTACGGCAATTGATATTATCATTGTAAAATTGAATACATGTTGCAGGGATTTCGATAATCTAACCGTAACTACAAGCCCCAAAAATTAGTTATCAAGGGCACTTATTGGGTATCCCAATGGAATTAGCAAAATACTAACGAAATAGCACAACAGTTAGAAACCAAACATTCATTTCCTGCCTGTTGTTAATAAACATATGTCCACAACATATGCGTAACAACAAAGCCAAAAAGAGATCCATAGTTAGCCTTCAGCCTTCCTACCTATGAGTCAGATCTGGTTGGCAGGCTGCAGACTGTCAAAGTCTTTCGGATGGGAGACAAAACGTTTCTCACTTAAAGAAACTGGTCCGGATGACACGATTTAACCTTTTTTTGTTGTCATCTACCTGGATGATTGAGCTTACAAATCTTTTTTCTGAGCCATTTTAACCTTGGGTGTTCTCAAGCTGTTTCTGCGAGTAGCAAGTTGGCCATCTGACCTAAAACATTTGATTGTTGTGCATGCTGGTTGGTTGTTTTGGACGGACGGGTCCTGTTTGCATGTGTTAAATAAAAGCCTGCTTCTAACAGGAGGTTGGCTTGGAACATGGCAATGAAGGCTACCTATGGGGCAGATCTGGTTGGCAGGCTGCAGACTGATGAAGTCCTCCGGATGGGAGATAAAACATTTCTCACTTAAAGAAACTGGTGCAGATTAACCTTTTTTTGTTGTTATCTACCTGGATGATGGATCTTACAAACCTTTGTTTGCAAAAGACCATCGTTTCTGTTCATTAAAAACACTGGACTCATCCAGGATTAACCAGATCTTGACCTATTTAATTCCTCTTCACTGACTACAAAAAACACACAGGTACGTTAGCATATCCCTACTTTTAATATCATTAGATTACCCTAACTTAACCCTATATTTAAGCACACACATGTGCACGCGCACAGAGAGCGAGAACTCTGTATGCGCCCTTAAGCAATAACTGTACATGTAGCATAGAAGTGGAATTCATTGACCAGCAGGTCAAAAGTTGATGTTTGCACTTTGATTCACAAAGTTCAAAAACATCCTGTTTTGAGCTGTTTGATTCAAGATTACAGTTTACCACACTGGAAGTAACAAGTTGGTGACTAAGGAAATAAATCTGGGAAAAATGTTGTGAACGTATTACTATACCAAGCAGAAAAAGATTAGATGTAATTCTGCAGTAACCCCGTGTCTTTTTTGGTGCGTGGTTGTGTGCTCAGTGGTTGGAGACAGTAAGCAAACAGGTGCAATAACTAACAGGGAACAAAGTCTGTCTACGGAGGACTTCAAAAGGTGCCCTATCTAATCTGCAACTTTACCATGGTTCAAAAACACACGATAGAAGATATAGATTCAGCATGTGGAGAAAAAAAAAAACCAACAATTTGCATCTATATTGAACTGTTTGTGGAGTGTGGATTGCATCTAAACTTTTATCTACATTTGCCCTTATAAAAGAGCTTTGTCAATTGTTGTCCAACAAATAATTGACATAAAAGACTGGGATGACTACAGGATAAAAATCTGGCAACAAAGAACTTCCAGAAATCTAGAAAGAGCAAAAGAAGAAGGAAATAAATCCCCAGGGTTTCTCCTTTATCTATACAATCCTCATCCTACAGAGTCCTGTTGTCTTGTTTGTTTATTACATTCAACACATTATCGACATCTCTCTTCAGTGTAATAAATCACAAGAAGCGGAAGTTGATAACGCTGATTACTGTAATCTCAGTGGTGAAGATAAGCATTAAAAAAAAAGGACTCAGGTGTATTGAACATACCTTAGCAAAAACAACTGTTCTGATAAACCCCCAAACTATCTTGACTGATATTTCTCGAGGTACATCGATTTCCCTGACCACTCAAGCTAATGTAATGATGCTCGGTTCTGCTCACCTCCATCCACAGCCAGGCCATGTGCAGGCGAACGGCTTCTCCCCCGTGTGTCTCCTCAGGTGTGCTTTGAGGTGACTGCTCTTGGTGTACATCTTGTTACAGCCAGGGAACGAGCACTTGTGCATTTTGATCAGGTCTGCAACCGTGCTCTTCTGGTACCGCTGACTGCCGGCGAGGACCCCTGCGGCTGAAGCTCCCCCACCTAAACCGCCTTCCACAAGCCCGACGGGTTTAGCTGCTATTGGCACGGGTGCAATGCGGACGAACTTGGAGGAAGTGGCACCTCCTGTTTTGCTCAGGTTTGCTGCTGCAGGTGAAAGCAGCTGAGGCACCAACGCAAAGGTCTGCCCCTGGATGTTGACCAGGAGCTGCGCAATTTTTATCTGCGATGTGGCTTCAGTTGGTTGGGAATGGGTGTTTGGGGACTGATGGGTCACAGAATCTGTGATGGCACTGGGGCTTGGTTCCTGTTTGACCTGTATGGGCTGGAGTTGAAGGATTACAGGCACGCTTGACGAAATGGTGGCACTTTCTGACAAAGCTGACAACGATCCACCGTCTTCCTGTTTGATCCCATCAGCGAGACGGTTGGAAGAAGTAGTTACGCTGCTAGTAGCATCCTCTATCATTGACGAGCTGCCACTGTCTGATGCTGGGGGTGAATATTTGGTCTCTGAATAGGAAGGAGTTGGAGAAAGAGCCACAGGCACAGTCTGATCTGAGTTCTGTGATCCTGATTCAAGTTTTCCTGCTAGCGTCCTTGAAGCCTCCGTTTCATGAGACACTGACGTAGAAGGTGACACCGGCTCACTCTCTTCTTTCTTCATTGAGACCACCATGTTCTCTTCCAAGAACTCCTCGATCTCTTCAAGAGTTGGCTGAAAGAGGAGCGCTTCAGGGTCCTGCAGCTCATCAAGGAAGACCGGGAACTCGAAACAGTCCTCTTTGGGCTGCTGCAGCGGGACGTTGTGCCGCTGCTCCCTCTTGGACTCCCACGCCAAGCCCATGGGCATGAAAGGGGCCGTGGGAGACATGGAGGTAGAGGAGGCTGGGCAGCCACCGTTGAGGCTTAATGAGGTGGTGAGGGAGGCCTGTGAGAGCAGGAGGTCCAACAGGCTCTCCTGACTTTCTCCTCCCGATGAGCTGGAACAACCACTGCTCCAGCTGCTCCGGCTTTCATAGCTGGAGCAGAAGACGCTCTGTGAAGCGGGCGACGAGGACTCGGGGCTGGAGCAGAGGGAGGAACGAGGGCTGGAGGAGTCGCTGAGGTCGTCCTCAGAGAGGCAACGCGAGGAGGAGAGCGTCACCCCTTGGTAGGGATGATGCTGGTAGTCAGTTACCATGATGCCCGGCAAAATGCCACCATTGGTGCGGTGGGAGTCGCGGTCGTAGTCAGACCCCGGAGAACAGGAGTAATACAGGAAGGTCTCCTCGCCAAGCGGCAGGTGATCCACCATTCCTGTGCGAATTGGTGGCAGCTGACTCTGCGGAGCTCTGAAGATCGAACTCTTGATGAAGGCTTCTTCCTCTTTCTGTAAAAGAGAGACGATTTAGTTTGACAGTGGTTCAACTTTAAACTTTTTCCAAAATCAAAATCCTGAAACCCCTTTTTGGAGAAAAGGAACGAGCGACCGAGATTGAAAGTTCTGGGCCATTAAAATTCGTCCGAGGGCCATGATGGGCCTGTGGTCCGGACTTTGGCCACAGTTGTTGGGTGCAGGTTATCGTCTAATCGTTGGTTCACTGACTTTGGTCAGTTTGACCCCTACACAGAGATTAATATTTCACATGGCTGTCCCTAAAGTGTCCGCGAGGACGGAGAACGTCAAGAGAGTGAAAATTAGTGTACACTTTTAGTCTCTTTTGAACACCTGCTTGTTTAGGAGCTCTGCAACGATTGTTAAAAAGTAAATTTCAACCACATGCGAGGGACGTGGAATGTGGAAGGCTGAGTGCAGTTTGTGTGTGTGTGTGTGTGTAGTCTTTGCAGCTGCTGGGTCAGACTTCAAGCTGACCATGTGGAATCAAGTGCTCCTTTTTCTCACCACTTGTTAGATTAAAGCCACATGCTCAGTCATTGGTGTGTTTCCATTCATCCCCCTTTAGTGTTCGTTTATTCATTTTAATCTGGGTGACAATACTAATCTGAGATTATAATAAAAACACAATCAGAAAACTGTTTTTGTCCACTCAGAATACAGGGAGGCACACTTTTTTATGGCAGGATAAGCGATATTTCAGATGAGTGAAGGATTTATTCTATTTTTAAGCACAACACACACACACGCTGCTGCTGCATCTACACAAGGATTAAAAATACTAGACGACATCGAATGGCTTTGGAGGAAATGAGAGGCCTTCATGATTAAACACGACTCTGAAATCCCTTTTTAAAGCCGGAAAAGGTCCGTGTGTGGAATTCAAACACGACTGTGCGCCCTCTTCTGTAAGTCTGGTTGAAGGACGCAGCCAAAGAAGCGCAGCAGAGACCTCCACCGGACCCAAAGGGGCTTCAGATGGTTCCTGTAGAAACATCTGCTTTTTAATAATATCATCATTTTGGATTCTACTCGGTCAGGCACGACCATAAAAGGCGCAGCTGCTTTGATTCATGTTTAATAAATGCAGCCCCCCCAGACTGATACTGTGTCATTTCGAGTGCATCAGGAGGAGATGGGGGGTCTGCAGCTGCGGCAGTACCTCAAGTCTGGAGTTTGACCTGTAGTAACCCCGCGGAAACATCAAGAGCTCTGACAGCGCTGCAGGATTTGGACCTGAAGCTTTTCTCCTCATGTTCAACTCTGCAGGCTGCATGGCAGCGTCCTCCCCACTGGTTTGACACCAGTTAAAAACGCACAACGCGCTCTGCGTTGCTAGCGCTTACTGCGTAAAAACTATGACATCTTTGCGCGCGGTTAGAGGTCAAATGCGTTGCCTGTCACTCAGAGGAGCCGCTGCAGTCCACGTCGACACGCACGGCGCGAGCACTCACATAGAAAACGTCCTCTCTCACCTGAAAAAAAAAGCGAGGAAAGTAAATCCCGCTCCTTTTACGCGCTGCGCTCCAATCCTGGACGTCCGTGCGTAACTGCGCGCACTGGCTGTGCAACTCCAGCGCACGAGCCTGGCATGTCGTTGCTCTCTCTCTCTCCTTCTCTCTGTGGGGCTGGCGGAGCACTTTGAGCGTCACGTGACCGCAGGCTGCCTCGCGTCGAATCAGGGGGTCGGCTCAGGAAGGCTCGTCCGCTCCGAGCGTCGCCATTGGCTCCCAGCGAGAGGGGCGGAGCCGCGGGTTGGCGTGAGCGACAGGAGGAAAAGGAAAGAGGATGTGCGCATGCTGGTTCTGCGCACGTTTTTCTTGCTTTTTTTTTTTTTTTTCTTCTGTAGATATGTCACGTTACTATAAAAATACAAAACATATACTTAAAAACAAATTAAGTGTGCTTTTTTTGGTTTTACCTTCTTGTTCTTGTTTTTAGTGATATGGCACCTATTGTTTTATAACACCACTTTTATTGCATTGTTGTCTGTACTTTATATGTTGTCTGTCTAGGTCTCGCTTGTAAATGAGTCCTCGTGACTCAGTGAAACTAAGTGGATAAATAAAGGTTGAGTGAATTTTTGTGTGTGTGTGTGTGTGTGTGTGTGTGTGTGTGTGTGTGCTGGTGTGCTTCACCTGCATTTGGCTAAATGGAATAAAATCAAGTTCAGCGTGTGTTTGTTTGTCACATGCAGGTTAACACAAGGTCAACAGTGCATGCTCTGGATAAGAAGAACCGATCTGACTGCTAAAAACAAATAACAAACAAGAAATACTAAAGCATGCAAAAAAATAAAATAAAAATGAACAGGTAAATATATTTACAAGGTCCAAAAGAGAAATAGTAAAACAACAATATGGTAGAATGTAACGGTGCAACTAGGATGGATTTGTATGAATAACTATTTCAAGGTAGTAATAAATGCACATCTATCTATCTATCTATCTATCTATCTATCTATCTATCTATCTATCTATCTATCTATCTATCTATCTA
>JARVGQ010000116.1:33307620-33319282 GCA_031762355.1 Hypsolebias martinsi
AAAAATGTGCATGTTTTCCTTTTGCCTCTTGGCAGCAGGTGGAATGATAAATAAAATAATGGTCCTTTATTTACCCCCAATATGTTTTTTTCACACTAAATGGGTTTCTAATTATGGCATATTGCATTATCTTGTTTTATGTCAAAACTCTTTGTGATGTTCTTTTGAGAAAAAGCAGCCACATGGTGTAAAATAAATTACATTTATGTCTAAAAATCTACTTATAACAAGCGGGCTGTTGAAGTTTTAACTAACCTGTTGATATGAGTCCCCATCTGTTTCTACACCGCTTGGAAAAGAGTCACATTTATGTTTTCTTTTAGGCTGAATATTCAGCTTTTTTTTTTTTTTTTTAAATCTGTGCTCATATTTCTCTGTGTGGTTATTTTGAGTGTCACTGTGGTCATCTCAGATCTTTCCATTTGCTGTTTGGCATCTCTTTGTTGTGTTTTAGCAAGCCTTTGTACTCAATGTGCAACTCTTTCCAGTCATTTTGCGTCATTTTGTTGTCATCTTGAGCAGCTTCTAATATATCTGCATGTCTTTGTTGTTGGTTTAAGTAGAGAAACACACAAAAATGTATCTTCTTCATCTCTGATGGGTCTGTCCACAATATTTCCACGGATGTGATGCTGTTGCAGAATTTTTAAAGACTTGTTCTGTGAAGCACGATTACGAATATAAAATAATTTAATGTCCCATTGCACATGTTGTAAATAAACCCCCCGTGTTGATAATAAACCACAGTAAAAACAGCATTCACGTTAAGATTAAGTGTAATTTTGAGACACAAACAAATATATACTGTGTATATATATATATATATATATACATACCCATAGCCACTTCATGCTTTGTTACAGGCGGGGCTCCTGACTCGTACTGTTGTTGTTGTGTACATTCATTAAGTCGAACATTCACTTCCAGTTTATAACTTCTTCAGTACATTTACTTTGACATGGGCATAATTTCCACCATTTCAACCATTTATCATAACAGTCAGCTGGATCAGTATATTACAGCTGTTATTTATGTTATTATTATTTTTTTTTACACTTTTTGAAATACTTTCTTTTTTTTTCTTATAGGAAAAAACAAAGATTCAAAATTTTTTATACATTTTTGGCTCTACTGAACTCTACAGTAGCTTTTAGTTTGTTTCACAAGTTTGAGCTTTTTACTTATTTATTTATTTATTTCAGTTTTCCCACCTTGGATTTATCTGCTGTACCAATTTGAGCTTTTTTTTTTCCAAGTTGTTTTTACTTTGATAATTCACCTTCTTCAGCAAATTTGATCAAAATCATTCAGCATGCAGCATTCACATTGCTGTTTTGCAGAAAATGCCAATACTGTAGTGTTCTTTTTTGTATGTTTTGCTGTATTTTTTGTTTAAAAATACAAATATTTTGCATGCATAAGAAATGTATATGGTCCCTCAATGCAGCTGATACATTTTTTTCCACCATGTGACAGGGAGCTGGAGAGCCCTCATGCCCTGAACAGACCCACGCAGCTGGAATGTCATTGATGATGTGCCCATCTGTTCTGTCCATGAAGGACATAGAAGATGTGTCCATTACTGGATTTATAACAGGGTTTATGCTTTTTTGGAATTGGCATATACCCAGGATATTGATAAATTAGGAAGACGTCGGCAGCAGTTTCGGCCATGGTAAAGCTGCCAGCCTTTACGTGAAGGATTAATTCATGCCTCGAGCTCAGAGACTCTTAAAGAGCCCAATCGCAAGCTGGACACGATTTCTGAGATTTGTAGGCCACTTATGACTGCTGGAACTAGCCAGCAAGAAGGATTCAATCTTGGAAAAAGCTCATTGAGCACGGACCGGTTGGAATGTCCATAAATCTGACTGTCTGGATTCACCATTGAGTGCAACAACAGAACTTGAAGGCAGACAGAAAACAGAGTCTGGCAGCCCAAACAATTGTTGTTGATCTGCATTCGGCCTCCCCATTGGCCTTGGACAGGCCAACTTATCTCAAATTGCTCCTGGAAGATATATAAACTAGAAGTTTATGTCTGCCTCACCCTCCTGAGGACATCTGTGGCCTTATCAGAACCACAATGCTGATAGACACTGTACCATCTTATCAGAACTTTGGAACTTTCTGGAGTGTCCATGGACTACTCATTGCTTTTGTTGTCCCCTATACATACATGTATATGTCTTATGTTTATTTATGTTGCTGTTTGTGCTGAGCTTGTCTCTGATCTCCTCTTTCCTTATGTTGTCACTTTCCTTATCTAAAAAAGTGACACTGCTCAAATGGCTGCAGCTTAGTCTCCACATGTATGTCTGTTGTTTGTTAATGCACTTTGGTAACAGTTCCTGTTTCAAACGTGCTATACAAATACATTTGACTTGACCTGACTATATGTCTTAGTGCAGATAAAAGTCATCACTAGAATTTATACTGTATTTGTTTAACGTAAAAAAAAAAAAAAAAAACATTAAAAAGTTACAAAAGAGCCACACCTTTTCCTGCAGAGAAACATTTTATTTCTGCTTTGGAGCAGTAGTACAATGACAGATGGTGCAATTCTTTCTCTAACAGGGACAGATGGATAAAAGCTAAAGTTGTTTCATTAAAAACTGGACATATGGAACTTATACATTTGGTGAAAACACGTCTATATATCACAGCTTACTGTCAGCAGGTATTTTCAACAAAAGATCAAGCAGATCCAGAGGACAGTGATGAATTGCTCTGAGTTATAACTCCGTTATGAGCATTGTTTCGGCTTGATAAGTTCAACTTTATAAAATATGAGTACTCACACATATATTTCAACTTCAAATTGAAACAGCAATATATTTGTGAAAACAGTTTTTCCTAACTTCTACATTCTTCTCATTGGACATTCTTAAAAACCTGAACATTTAATAAACACGTTATTAGAAACACCAACATAAACTGCTTTTTAATCTCTATGAGCAAATGAGCGAAAGACATTTGTTTTATCACACAACATGATGTATTTACAACGACTTAATATACAGCTTCATTTATTCTTTTATACAGTTAAAAGTTAGACAGAAAACACAGCAGGGCTTTGAACATCTGCAGACATCTCTCTGATTCAGTTAATGTCTACATTTGAATTTCATCACTTGTTCAAAATATCAAAAATACAAGTTGGTTCACTGGATTCTGCAAGTCACAGAGCAGAAACATGAAAATATACAATGATAGACGGGGAGAAATGCATATTGAGATATACATTTATCTCTTTATTTAAAGTAGGGGGGATTTACTGTGACACTGTAGTGGATAAAATCTTCAACATGCAAAAAAAAACATAAAACAAGTTTGGGGAAAAAAGTCAATCCACAGCACATAAAACACTAAACCAACTTAAAAAAAAGCAACACAATTCACATAAAAGTATCTAGGTCCTTGTAGTTGTATGTAGTTTTTTTTTTTTTTTGCCTTGATTCATCTTCTTATGTTTAGATATTCACTTTTCCAGAATGTGGTCATGCATGCACATGTACTGTTAAAGAGAGTATAGGAAAGCACAGTAGTCATGCATAATAAATATACCCAATAATACAAAGGGTAAACACTAGGTGGAGGCCTTTCCCTACGCAGCTCCAGCCCTGGCTGGAAACAAAATGTCAAGAAATGGAAGGGGAGAGGGAGGTACATGCATAGGGCAAACATTACACTGGGAGTCACTTATATTGCTTTTCATAGAATGTGCATTAATCCCCCGTTAAGATTAATTTAGACTAAAAATATGCATACGACTTCTCGATCTATTCTATTCTATTCATCTATTCGTGACTTTCAATCATTTTAATCATTTTAATCATTTTTTATTACCTGGCTGTATGATTGTTTTGTTGTGTGTACAGCACTTTGGTCCTGTGGGTGTTTAAAGTGCTCTATAAATAAAGCTGGTATGGTATGGTATGGTATTCTACAAACAGCACTAAACTCTACGTTGCCACGTTTGCTCCGGTGCCTCTTCTAGCATCAAATAAAACAAATCTTCCTTGTGTCCTTCAGCATCCGTCTCCTTCCTCCACTCTTCTGCCCTGCCTCACCTTTCTTCCCTTTACGCCCTCCCCCAGGCTCGTTCCCTTCCTTCTCCCCTCCCTTTTTCTCCTCTCTGCAGGGCAGCTAGAGACACTGGCATTTCTCTAGCAGCAGGGGAGTGGGGGTGTCTGCACCCAGCCTCGTCCCCCATACTGGGCAGGGGTGGGGTGTGGCTCTGCAGACAGAGGTGTGTGTGTGTGTGTCTGGGCCTGGTTCTGATGTGAGAACATGTGACCTGATCATGAGCGCTACATCTGCCCATGTTAGATTGGTACTTTTAAAAGAACAACTGTGGATGGGTTTAAATGAACTCATAACTAACTGTTACATTAAGTTACTGTATCAGACAGTGCAGTTTGAATGAATTACATCCAGTAGCTTTTCCAGATACATTGATATTCAGTTCTGAAACGCAGGTCCACACTCAATGTAAACAAACATTTTCTCTGCGTACTTTACTCAACACATCTGACCATAATACATACAAATATACATCACATGACACATCACACAATAAAAATGTCTGACTTTTCCATCTGAAACAGTTCTTTCACGTTTGACCTATTTTCAGTCACTTCGGCTGTTTCCAAAGTGAAAGCCATTCACAAATTGCTCTTACTCAAGAATTAACCATCAACGTAGAAAAACAAGACATGCAGATTTTGTTTCCTACTTAATTAATCTCTTTCGCCAGTCTTTAAAAGGACTCATCGCAGCGCCGTAAAGACAGTATCTGGGAGAATAAATTATACAAGGTGACAAAGATGAAGTAAGATTTAAACTTTGTGCCACTAGAGACATGTTTGAGATGCCTTGCTCATTAACGAGTTTCAATTAATTTAGTTTCAGGGTCGTTCACTTAGAGACGCAAATAAATTTGTCTGTACCCTTCCTCCATAACCCCTAAAGAAGCACACAATTAATGAGGCTAGAGGCCTTTACCATGAATGTCTAAAATCACAGAGATCATATTACACTGGACATTATTGATTTCAAAACACATTAAACTGTCTAAAAACATCAAAGCTAAATTTAGTCAAAATAATAAAGTTGTGAGTATATTTAGGAGTCAGTTTTGACCTTGAAGTTCAGCTTGAATAGTTTTGGATGTTTTCTTGGCTTTTAGTTATCAGTTTGATCGACCTGGGGTTGCATTTCCTCTTGCGTCCAGGTCCTGGGTGGTTGGCTACAGGGCTGGACGATATGGCCAAAACTTTTATCACGACATATTTCTTAATTTCAGTTGATAAACGATATAATTCCGATATCGATATAAACAATATCAAAGCCTCATGTTCACTTTTTATTTGTATTTAGCCTTCAAAGAAATTTGAAATCACAGTCAAATAAACAAACAAACTCTCAACTTTATCAATATGAATAGTTTTAACTTTAAACAACAACACAACCATAACTCATGCGGCAAACGTCTGCGGCACATTTTGCAGCACACTGAAACCTGCAGTTTATCGGATCTAAGAGAGCCGAACCGCTTCCACACCGCCAAATTAGTCTTTCCTCTCTTATCAGTTACGTCATCTGCTTTCTCTTCGCTTCTGAAAGCTTGTTCAGTCACATTCTGACGGTCGTGGGCACTCATTTTGAAGCGGAAACTTACCGCGCAGTGGAGCTTAGCCTAGCCTAGCCTGCTACCGCTGACTCCTTCTGGACTCGAGCTCTGCGTGTGGTGTACGTCACCACGCACATTGAAACGGCCGCTTCAACCCGAACAGAAAAAGAAATGTCAGTGAAACGCTGTAATCATAGCGTAAAATATATACTTTGTAGCGAAAATGTGCTTAAAATCCATATCAAAATTACTGAATGAAAGTACCCGGTATATCGTGATATATATCGACGTCAAATTATTGTCCAGCCCTACATGCACCTTATTCTTTTTAACAGTATAGGCAGATGTTTACAGAGGAACATGAAACTGCTTGGAGGTGGTTGTGTAGCCTTTACCTTTAACATGGATGTCTGATATCTTCTTTCTAAGCTCCTCTGACAGCTCCGAGTCTGCTTTTTTTTTTGCTTCATCTTCAATGCGTCGGATACAAACTAACTTTAAATACACCCAATGGTAATGAAAAACTTGAAGGCACTTGTGATACTAACTAAGGTCAAGCAGTCTGAAACATGACTAAAATGCAAGAAAAATGATAATTTGTTTAAGGGCAACAATAAATCTGTCTCCAGGTTAGCATATCTTTCCCCCTTTTTTAATACTCTGTCACATACTTAAAGAGTTATACAATATAAGACCGATTTTAACGGAATCCCTTGTATCTAGAAATAAAGCATTATTTTAATGAGCTGTAAGGGCACTAACAAATTTATCTGTGTCTGTAACTGGACAAATGGTGACAAATGTCAAAACTGGTTGAGGGTAATTGTACAGACCTTTTGTTTAAAGCATGTCTGGTGAATTCCCGTTGAGGAATTAGTAAAAAATGTTAAAAAGTAATCTCAAAATGTTTAAATGTCAGCTTGCAGGGCAGGGTCATGGGTCGTCCTCACCATCTTTTCATACAGTGTTCCAAAAGTAACAATAGTAAGAGGAAAAGATGAGTTACAGCAGGTGAGAGTACCTGCTGTGGGGATGATTTGTGTTTGTTGAACCCTACCAGGGATGAAAGAGGAACAAGCCACAGGTTGCTCTTTTTGTTTTCTTTGAAAGTGACACACAACTGTAAGTGAGCTGGTTGATTTGTTTAACAGGGAAAGACAGAGACAGGGTAAAGAGATATGTCAGAGGTCAGATGTGCCGGTGCAGTGCTGGTAGAGGGGAGGAGGACATGGACGGCCGTGGTTCAATCCCTCGGCTCTTCATAAAAGACAGCAGCTGGTCAGGAATTTCAGCGAGGACATCTTTAGCCAACCGGGCCATGCTGAGGACCTGGTTACCAGATCTGTCTATGTAGTCTCTGAACGGCACAAACTAAGGCAGAGAAGAAACAAAACAAGAATTAGCTGTGTGTAAAGTACACCAGGTGTGACCAGCAGGATCCGATCAAAGGACAGATTGGTTCTCAGCAGACGTGTTTGTGATGAACAGTTTGTGAGAATGCTTATGAATAAACACTATTGTCATCCATTTTTCTTCCGTACATTTTTCGGCATCTTTCTCGTTCCATAAGTTTTATGCTATTTTAGCATATCATCAATAAACATTCAGCTTTTTCAGGACAATCCTGCTATGACTTTTGGTATTGCTGTAACATTAGCTTTTTGAAATGTTTAGCCTTTTCTGTCACTTTTTTTCTCATAGGACATTAACTGAGCTAATTTTACATCCTTCAGATATTTAGATCTGTTTACAACCTTTTACTGCTCCTTTCATATTTTGTTCTGGTTCAGCTTCTTTCAGCTGGCTTGTTCAAATATGCACATTTTTTTCAGCTACTTTCAGCTAATTTCAGTCATTTTCTTTAGCTGTTGTGTGCTTTGTTCAGATTTGTTTGCTAGCAATAATATTTTTGTGCTTCTTCAAACTTTCCTTCTGCTAACTTCAACTTGTTAAGCTCCTTTCAGCTTGTTTTTGCAAGTTTCAGCGTTTTCTTCTATTTCAGCTACTATTTAGCTGTTTTTATGTTAAATTTAGCCTTCAGTTAATTCCACATTTTTTGTACTAATTTAAACGTTTTTCTACCCTAATTCAGCAAAAATGTGCTCTCCACTTCCTTCTGGTAATTTAAGCTGCTTTCTGTTGTTTTAGCTACTTTTCACCAGTTTTTTTAGCAAACTTTTGCCTTTTTTCCAGATAATTTCCACTTCTTTGTGCTCATTCCTGCATTTTTAAGCCTAATTGGGCAAACAGCTGTCTGTTTTATTCTGCTAATTTAAACTTGTTCAACATTTTCAGCTAACTTTTTAGCTTTTTTTGTTTTCCTGATTCCAGCTGTTTTCTGTTACGTTCAAGTTTTTTGTGATATTTGTGCTCATTTCTGCTTATTTACATTTTCAGCAAATATGTGTTCTTTGTTTTATTCTGCATATTTAGGCTTGCTATTTCATTTAAGCTACATTTCAGCATGTTTTTCAAGTAATTTCAGCTGTTTTTGTTCTTGTGCAATAAGCATTCACACTGCATTTTCGCAGAAAATACAATTTCACTAGTTTATTATAAGTTCAACTTTAATACATAAGATTATATTAGCCCAAATTTATATTTAAAGTTGAAAAATTTTCTTTATTTTTAAAAATTTTTAATCGCTGTAAAAAAAATAATAAATTTGTGAGGTATTCCTACTTGAAAGTGTACTGTACATGTCACCCATTACCTTCTATAGGTGAGGTTTAATAACTGATGGGGATCAGTTTCAGCCACTACCACAACATCTGTAAAACCGACAAAGCATGTGCTGCAGCGGCCATCTTGAATCAGTTTTGCTCTAACAGTTTATTAGTTCTAGATGAACAGTCATTGATGACATGCTGAAAGGATAACTAAAATCCATTCAATGATTCATGACATATTTTGCTAACAGTATGGACAAATTAAGGCAGGCACAGATGTGGGTATAAAAAAAAAACTTGCCACTTCACCTTTGATCTTTTTGGACCTAGCTAAAAGTGAAAAAAACATGATAACACAGTTTTTAGAGATATTCAGCTGAAATTTGCTGTGTTGGTAGCCGACAACGATCCCTAATAGATACTGACAGCAAATCAAAAGGCAAGATGGCCGCCTGAGCTAAAAAGAAAAGAATACTATAAATCAGCAATTTTTAGACATTAAGCTGAAATTTGGTGTTGGTAGCCAAGAGCAATGCCCATAAAATAATAAATTAAAGATCTAAAAATTCAAGATGGCCACCAAAGCTACTTTTAAATCAGCTATTTTTACAGAGCTGAAATTTGGCAAAGATATAGCTGAGAATGTTCCCCATCACATACTGAATCCAAATCAAAAATCCAAGATGGCCACCTTATCTAAAAGGGAAAAAAAACATGATAGCCATTCCCAGAGCTATTTAGCTGTAATTTTGTATAGTGGTAGCTGAGAGCAAACTCCAACACATACTACTGTCAAATCAAAATTTAAAATGGCAGCAGCGTCGCAGTCTCCATCAAAGTTTCTCCAGGAACTTTCTAGTTTTGTATTACTATTTTAACATTCATCAATATTTTCCCAACTCATTTCTCTCTTAAAAACATTTTGCATTGTGTAAAGCGTGCAGGTGAAAAGGGCACCTGGTGTCTGACAGTAAGCAGAGACGTTAAATAATGATACCAAGGAAGAAAGGTGTGTTTTCGCTGCATTTGTGATGGATCGTGAAGCCGCTGTTGCCTCCAAAGAGTTAATTAAGGACAACTGGGAGGATGAAGGAAAACTCTGCCCTTCTCCTTGTTAATCCACACAGAAAGCTCTCATCATAGCAGCTTTGTTGAAATAATGATTTCAGCTGCATATTTCAATGTCCCATGGTGTACCACACTAAAACAGGAGAGTGCTGTCCTGATTATACCACTATGCATATTTTAATCTTGAGATGGGCTGATTTCTAGTTCATTCCACTATTTTCTGTTGTTCTTTGTTGAAAAATGGGGAATAATGTTTGAATAATTGATAAATTGATTGCAACAGACAGCAACAACTTGTGCACAAAATGTATGACGACAACTGGGAAATCCCACCCTTAAAAGTCCTATTTTGGTGCCATGCTTGCAAAATGTTTGCCTTTTATATCCAACAATGCAAAAACAAGTTGGCAAAGGCCTGGTGAAATCATCAAGTGCATTAATGCTCGAGTCAGTGATGGTGATTTCTGATTGAGCAGCAGCTGTGCTTGTAGTGGCTGGGTGTATGGCGACAAAAAACGGCTCTGACAAAAAACAGTTTAATAAAGATTAATTATATACATTTAAACATTTTTTTAAACTGTCTTTAATGTTCTTCATTTAAAATATTTGAATGATTGAATGTCAACCAGCTTTGATAAGCCAGTGTCAGAATTGTGTTCTTGAGCGAGGGAAGAATGGGGCATGAGATTGACAGATGGACTGGTGCAGCATCTGCAGTATTGCGGACTCTGTGCCGGTCTGTTGTGGTGAAGAGGGAGCTGAGCTATGAGGCAAAGCTCTCCGTTTACTGGTCGGTCTATGTTCCTACCTTCACCTATGGTCATGAACTCTGGGTATTGACTGAAAGAACGAGATCCCAGATACAGGCGGTTGAAATGAGTTTCCTATGTAGGGTATGGGATATCGGCTCCTCTCCACCCAGGAAGGAGTGAGTCTACTTCCTGGGTTTGGGCGTGGACTGCCCCCTGTAGAGGGCGGGTACATGTCTTGGACCTGGGGGGTATAGAGTACGTATCGGGAGAGGGAATGGAGTGTGTCGTTATTGTATGTCTTTGAGTGAGTGAGTGTGAGGATGAGGGTGGGATTGTGTGATTGTGTCTGTGTATGACTGGGTTTTTGTCAGGTTGGGATTTGGACTGCCCCCTCTTTGATACAGCTGGGGGTACTTGGTATTGCGCCCCTATATAGCGGCCCCCTTGTGGGGTGTGCCCATGCCTGCCGGCGCGCTTGTTCGTAGTAACCCTGTCTAGATTTAGAAATTTATTTAGAACATTTATTCTGCCTGCTGAATAGACAAAGTATTAAATTCAGTTTGAAGTAACACTTGTGTTTCAATTAGATCCTGTAAGGGGGAGTGGCTATATTCTCTGTCTGTAATATATGTGTTGGATATTTAAATTAATAACAGCATGCTTGATTAAAAAAAAAAAAATTGATGGCAGGTGTCAGTTATTTTACTAACCAACATTGCTGAAATTCATGTAAAATTTTGAAGTATGACCACAATTGAGCAAATTCCATTTTTATTGGCCACATATTTTGTCAGTGTATTTGGTGAATTTATAATTCATTTTTTATTGAGTTAGTTTATTAACCTTATATTAAGAAATGGTAAATTTCTGGATCTTGTTTTTTGTGTTTAGCTGACAGTAGAAATGAGCAACAGTCTTGCATAAACAAATGCATAGATATACGAATGTGGTTTGTTTAAAGCTAAAAGGAATGAAAAAGAGGGTGGCACAGTGGCTCAGTTGGTAGAGCTGTTGCCTCTTCAAGGATTCATGGATGCAGGTTTTTTTTTTGTGTGTGTGTGTGTGTGTGTCATACACACTAAATTGTGTACACGGTGTCCCAGTTACATCCAACAAAAGTCTCAAAAATAAAATAAAAACAGTAATAAGATCTAAGATATGAACTAAGAAAATTGTTAGCTAAAAATACACTAAGCACTAGTAGCACAAAAACAATACGCTGAACAGCAGCATGAACATGAGTCTGAATGAGCAGATGAGCACGAATGAACACAGCAGCGTGAAATAAATCAGCAGCAACATGAAACAGATCAGCAGCAACATGATGTCATTTTTCACAGTGATTATCCTGGTGAGAGATTCATGAGTCTAACAGCCTCGGGGTAGAAGCTGTTCCTCAGTCAAGTGGTTCTACACTTCTCTTAGTGAGAAGGCTGCCGGTTTAAATCCTGGCCTAGGACCTTTCTGGGTGGAGTTTGCATGTTCTCTCTGTGCATGTGTGGGTTTTCTCCAGGTACTCCAGTTTCCTCTCACAGACC
>JARVGQ010000116.1:33514482-33524512 GCA_031762355.1 Hypsolebias martinsi
AATGGTCTGGAAGAAAATGTCAAAACAGCCAGATCTCGGTATATATTTAAGAGATTGTTAAAAGTGATTTTTTTTTTAAAGAATATGAAAAATAGCATAAGAATTTACTGAATCGTTGTTTGAGTTGATGTAGTCTTTAATTTGGTGATGCAGTTAACTTTGTTCTTTGGAAATTATTGTTGTGAGTATATTTGGGTTAAAAGGGGCAGAGATTATAAGATTATTCTTCATCTGCTGCCTTTCATTTTATTTTGAATGTATTTTTTTTTCGAGTTGTTGACTTGATTTTAAATGAAATGAATAAATTTCAAATAATAAAAAAGTAGTAAATAGCTCAGTTCACATAGTTCCCTCTATACTCTTGGGGGGGAGGTGCTGAGGACGGCCGAGAAAAGAGTACTTTCTACATAACTTTGAACTGCAGCTTCTTGCATTTATTGCTATAAAAAACAAAGCTCTTCTTTAAAGCATCTCCATGTTGATCCATTGGTAATAATGTGCAGGTTTCATGCTTCTAAGTGTACCCAGTTTGTGTCCAGTGCTTCAGTTCTGTAATGATCATCCTTTTCAGAAGAGCCTGCACAGGTTCTGTTTCCAAACAATGGGACTCCTCCCGCGGGGCAGTGAGTGTAAGGATACCTGAATGGATCTGGACCACTGGGTTAGTGCAGTGTAGAGATCTGATCTGGCGTCAGATAAAACACATCAGCCGTCTACCTGAACACCAAACACTGAAACGTGCCTTACATTCCTCAGCTGTTATTCACTCAGCAGAATAATGGCATGGCTCTGGTCAAGATGGGAAATGTTTTATTTCAAAGGTACTTATTTATTTTATTTAACCTTTATTTAACCAGGAGAATCCCACTGAGATCACAGATCTCTTTTACAAGGGAGGCCTGGGCCTGAAGGCAGCCTAACATGCATGTTTTTGGTTTGTGGGAGGAAACCGGAGTGTCCGGCGGAAACCCACTCAAGCACAAGAACATGCAAATTCCACACAGAAAGACCCCAGGTCCAACCGGGGATTGAACCCAGGACCGTCTTGCTGTGAGGCAACAGTGCTAACCACTGAGCCGTTGTGCTGCTAAACAGGGCTATTCAGCTAAAATGCTCAGGGGGGCATGGTTAGTGAAAGCCAAAATCTCAGAGACCAGCCATCCAGCAGTTATTGTCATTAAGTGAGTTTGTTTGATGGTTTAAAATCTAGTTTTATTTAAAAATGAACCCATTGAGGGGCCAAACTGAACTCCCCCGTGGGCCTGATTTGGCCCCCCCGGCCACTAGTTGAATAGCTCTGTGCTAAAACCCTCACCCAGGACCCTTGATTGCCTGGCTGCCATTCATATCAGAACAGTTTCACAGGCCATGATGAGAGAGGAAGACCATATATGGAGCTTCCTGTCTGATCCATTGAGGACAGGAAATAGATGGAAAGTTTTTTGGTGATAAAATCAGCCAAAACAAATAAGTGTCTGATTAAAACTGTGCTGGGATCATTTTGAGAGTTTGCCTTTGGTGTTTTAGTTTTATTGTGTTAGCAAAATATCTCACAAACTAATGAACGATTGGAAAAACTAACAAGTACTGAAAGACATTTATTGACATATAAACACTTTATTGCATCACATGAAGCTGTTAGGCTCATCCTATCAGTTAGTTGGAGAACGCTACAGTCAGGAATACCTGGAAACAGTGTTTATCTACACAACAAGCATCAAAACTCAAATGTGCTCACATAATCTGCAAACCACATGAATGTGCAGGACAAAGGATTTTTTTATATATACAATGTAACTGCGGCATTATAAAACATAGCTTCTAATCATTTTAAAATTGAAGCAGAATGTAAGAAGATTAAAATTTCTGAAAAGCTGGCTGTAAATTAGATTTTTGATCCCAGTCGTTCCTTACAGACATAAAAAAATACAACAAAAGCCATAATTGTTCTTTAACAAAACACAAACGGAGTCATAAGGGCTTAACGGTTAGCGCTTTATAGTTTGACAAAAAATAACCAACAACTTAAGCAATAAAATAAATAAAGAATAAATTAAATAACTAATAAAAGCTTTCCGTTTGTGGCTTTGCAGAGCAGCTTTGTTTAACATACTGTCAGATTTAAGTCTAGATATGTAGGAAAAAACATCTAGAAGAGTTTAGATCTGCTGCCACCAATTCAACAGTGTAAACATGAACGCAAACATCTGGGCACATCGATTTGGTTTGTGGAAACGTTTTTTCTTATGGGTAAAACAGGCAGACCTGACTGTAACTCAGAAAACCACAGAAAGAACAAGGAAATAAAATATCCTGATGGAAGGAAATAAAATGTTTTAATGCAGACACTTCCCCTCCCTCAAACTGTAAAAACACAGGAAGTCCAACCTAAATAAAAAAGGGGCACCGGATAAAAAGAGTGCCAAACTTACAAAGGAAATAAATCAGTAAAACGCACATTTATGCGTAAACCTATGAAGATTTTGTACTCATTGAATGTTATGGAATCATCTCATGATTTGAAATTTATTCAAACCTCTATTTTTTTCACAACAAACCTCAGAAATGTACCGTATTTTTCACCCTATAAGTCACATTTTTTCCCCCATAATATGCATACCCTGCGACTTATATGCCAAACCGACGTGTTTATGGATTTTTTTCCAAACCAATTTTTGGCTGAGATATGACAGTTTTCATTCATTCTGACTGAAAATATTGAACACTACCATTTTCAGCAGCTAGATGGTGCTCGACACGCGAGTAGAATAGCATGCCGTTGCGTCATGTAATACGCAAAAGTGGCTATTAATGGCACAATCGGCTTGACTGCCACCTTCGTCCAGCTCGCCTGGAACAAAATCAGCTTCATTTTGCTGCGCCGCCCCGGTGAAATGCAGCTAATGTAACCATTGAAGTACATTCATTACAAAGTAAGTTAAAAAAAA
This sequence comes from Hypsolebias martinsi, assembly GCA_031762355.1. Taxonomy (NCBI): domain Eukaryota; kingdom Metazoa; phylum Chordata; class Actinopteri; order Cyprinodontiformes; family Rivulidae; genus Hypsolebias; species Hypsolebias martinsi. The sequence goes on from JARVGQ010000116.1 coordinate 33,517,431, forward strand.
AAAGTAAAAGTTTAACCGAGACAACCTTTGTTGAGCAAACAAAAATTGTTTTAGGAGGTTAGCTTGTTCAAGGGCGAAGAAATGGGCAGCGAGTCGCCATTTAGGTGCTCCCGCAGCCGCCAACCTGCTTTTGAAATGCAGCTAATTTGACCATCAAAGTGCATTTATCAAGAAAAAGTTAAACTGAGACAAACCTTTGCTATAATTTCGAGCAAACAAACAATTATTTTTAGGTGGTTATCGTGTTAAATTTTGAAGAAATACACAGCGAGTCCTCCTGTGCACGTGTGTACTTCTGCGAATCGGCTTTAGAAATGCAGCTGATTTTACCGTCAAAATGCAATTATTATGCAAAAGTTAGACTGAGACACACCTTTGCTATAATTTAGAGCAAACAAATAATTGTTTTTAAGTGTTAATCATGATAAATTCTTGTTAAAATCCTCCCAGACACACTCCCGCGGCCGCCTTTTGGCAACCAATCAATCTTTGGCACAACATCGGCCCACATTTCTGGGTTCAGCCTACATTTCCAGGTTGTCAGCGGTGACGCCTAACAAACGCGACACGTCAGCGGTGACGCATAATAGATGCGACTTATAGTGCGAAGCAACGTATTTATGGATTTTTCCTCTTTATTAGACATATTTGGACTGATGCGACTTACAGGGCAGTGTGACATGTACGGCAGAAAATACGGTAATATAAAATGTGACGCATGGCTAAAAATTTATTATTACACCTGTAACTTTTAAAACTTTAATATTTTCACTGATTTTTGTTTCTTTTATTATAAATTTGTTGTTATCTTACAGGAATTTTATGCTAAATAATTTAATATTTCAGTCCATGTTAATAAGGTTTTCACTTTCAAACCATGTAGACAAACTTTTACATTCTTTTAGGAAACTTCTTGGAGCAACAGGTTTGGGGAAATGCATTTAAAAAGTCCCTCAACATTTGACATTAACACATGTTAAGAGCTACCACAGAAATAAAACACTGAGCGTCTGTTCAAACTTAGCAATTAAAAAATAAAAGACCAAAATAAAATCTAATGACTGAACGTGAAAAAAAGTAAGACTTGAATGAAAGGCCTAAAATAATGTCCAAAAGAAAACAGGAAAGTTCTCAGATTCAACAATTAGACAGTGGACAGAGTTTGTCCTGCGTGTAAGACATTAAAAGAGCAGAAAAGACGCCACAGTTGTCAACATTAAAAGTGACAGCCTCCATGTTTGTCCTCCAGCACAAAGATTCAAACCTGTTAATGCTCAGTCCATTAAGATGACGTCCATCAGGAAAGAAAAATCCAAAAAGGGATCTCTTTATACCGTGACGTCCTTTAAACGAAGGGAAATTAAACCGATGTGAAATGTTTTAATGTGCTGTTTCACATTTTCTTGCACTGTTCCCCCTTGTTGGTGGAAACTTCCTTTCCTCCCAGTAACAGGACCTGTGGATGTTTGAAGCAGGTGGCAGGAAACAAGGTCAGTGATCCTTAATGTCTCCAGTCACATCCAAACCAGTCTGTTCAAACAGCGTATTCCCAGTATGTGCCACAGTACCATCCTTTTGTTCCCAGGTAAAACAATGTCTTCATTTCACGAACTGCCCCATCTATTAAAAAAAAAAACTGTCCTGGTTTGAGGTCATAGGTCTGTCACCTTGTTCTCTACAGCAGCAGCGATCTGTTGGAGCCTGTAACCAAGCTGCATCTTCTGAGCCGTAACGTCCTCCTCCAAAGCCGTGATAATCTGACAAAAAGACGGAAAAAGTTGGTTGCGAGTAGCCACATACATATTTTACAGATGGATGGAATAATAATGGAGGTATGCATTTATAGATAAGGAAGTGTACAAGCCATGCCCACACAGCGACAACCATAACTGAAACATGAGCTCAGTTTTCTTATGCAGCCAACACATTTGAGCCTAATCCAGAACTCTGCGCACAGTTCTTGTTGGGAGGGTTAGTTGTAGCCTGAAGGTCATTATTCAATTCAATTCAGTTTATTTATATAGCGCCAAATCACAACAAAGTTGTCTCAGGGCACGTTACAGGAGCATTTGCATACATAGAAAAGACAATTAGCAAAGTTCTCTATCTAAGAAAGCCAGCAGAAAGTTGATTCTTGACTTTGTTGCAGTCTCCCATCCTGAGCAAGCACAGTGGCAACAGTGGAAAGGAAAAACTATGAGTATTGTGTGGCCCATATGACTCCTAAAGGTGAGCAATAGGGCGGGACTTGGACTATTCTTGGTAAATCTGTGACTCAGTTAAGTAGCCACATTCACTCTGAGTCAGTTCCATTCATAATATATAATATTTACATATTAGATCAGTGTTTGTAGATGACAAATAACTATAAAATAAGTGTGAAAGTAAATAAAATAAAAAATATAACAAACTGCAACAGTCATTTGAGAAATTTTCTCCACAGGAAAAATTCTTGTTCAGTTTCCACTAATAAAGATGATCCCGGACGAGCCCCCAAATATTTCTCAGCCTGCTTGTTTACCAAAACATAAAACTAATAATCTTTTTATTTAATGGAGGGGTGTCAAATTAGACCTAGCTACAATTACAAATAAATTTAACTGAAGTGTTTACGCCATTTAAAGATTCAGCCGGGGCAAGGTCAGTGGGGATGAGGAGTGTGTTTCTGTGATACTTACTTGGTCATAGTATTTGTTGATATACTTGTACAGCTCATTTAAAGCCACAAGGCAGTTGACCTCAGCTGTGTAATTCTGTTTTGGGTCAAACGTACAAGAAAGGGGTAAACACTGTGTTTGCTGACAGTATATTATTGCAACATCCATGCCAAACTTATTTTGCATTCATTCAAAATTTCAGCTTCTAAAATTAGCTACTGTATCAAGTCAACATAAACATTTTTTAAATTGGATGGGTTAAAAAGAAAACAACATACACGAGAAAGTTCGGCTAGAGCCGAATTCATCTCCTGATCGCTGGCGGGAATGGTCTGTCGAATGTCCGCGTAGTACCTGGAGAATGAAAGAGGAAAAATAAAGTTCTGTGAAAAAGATATTTGTTATTTTTAATGCACACTTTTACCTTCATTTTACTGCAACTGGTGCAGATTGTGCTCAGTGATTCTTGTGTTTCTTCAGTCTATATAAGATACTAAAGCTCAAGACTGATTTTTAATTTAAGTTTACTGGTAATTGCTATCATTTTGACAATGTTAAAACTGTTTAACTATGACAATTATAATATATGGCATCCATTTAATCAAAAAGTTAATAACTGAACATGTAAAATTTAAAATTATACAGAAGTTGACTTAATAATTAGCAAACATTGTCCTACCATAAGAAAAATATGGTAATTCAAATGCAAATAATATTAGAAAGCAAATGTGTACAAAAATCTTGGGGTGGTTACTTTTTAAAAAATATATGCACAGAACTAATGAGGCCAATCAAAGAAGCAAATCTGTTAGAGCAACTTGCTCAGTGACTGCTGAATATATTAGTGGTACAATCTGCAGGACTTCATGTGCAGTAAGTGTAGCCGTCTGCTTCCAGACTATCCATGCATGGATGCCTTGCAGGCTTAGTCTACCTTCTGTCTGCCACTAACAGATGTCCTCAGCTTCCCTCCCTCCCTCCCTCCCTCTCTTCTCTAAAGAGAGTTTGTATGCCCAGGGTCAATGGGGCGACAGGCTGCTATATTTTTTACCTCTCCACCATCTGTTTATAACGTGGGATGTCTCTGGCATACAGCAACTTGTTGATGGGAGAATCCTGCACAAGGAAAATAGAGAAAAAGGTTCTGTGAGTCACACAGTACAGGTAGTCCTTTTACTTTAGAGTGCACAAGACAAGTTTTATGATAATACAGCAGCATTGTCATCGTCTCTGGTCCAGCTTTATAGTTTTGCCATGGAGAAGTTTGCATAATGATTTCAGAGTCGGTGGGACAAACTCACCCGCCCCAGCTTGTGGTCAGCGAGGGTGCAGGAATCCATGAATGTCTGAGCGATGACGGACAGAACAGCATCCACATGATCGGAGGTCTGCACGTCAAAGATGAACTGTGGATTCTTCAGGATGTTGATCCAGAATCGAAGTGGCAAACTGTTTGATAAGACCAGAAATCAAATGTTAACTGAAGTTCTGCTGCTGTCAGCACAAGACAAGACTTTAAGCTGAAGACAACTTTTCATGGAGCAACGGAGTTGGGTCCTCCGAACTTTAGTTACCTGTTGGTTTTCCAGATGTGGATGGTCTCGGGGTCTGTGATGCTGTGCTGCAGGGCCTGCTCATCTAACAGGTCAAAAAAGTATTTGACAGCCAGCGGTACGGGGCGACTGGTGCTCAGGATGGCACTGAATAAATCATCCACAAACTTCTGCAGAGTGCCCTGAGACAGCAGAGAACATGACGGCAACAGATGAGCAGTGAAACAAAGGTAAGATGGTGTCATGCTTGGGAAACTCTTCTGATTTTACACATGAAGTCCCTTTCACATGCCTTTAAAGCACTGGCTGCTGGGCAGTAAACTCCACAGAGAATGAATAAATGAACAAACTAAATCTGTATTTAAAGCCTCCATCGTTCTGTAGAGAAGGAAAAAAAAAATTGGGGAAAAATCTTTTAACAAGAGGGATCTAACAGGAGGCACAGTGCATTCTGGGAAATACGGGAGCCATTAAAAACGTTATACAGAGTCCTGTTTTCATCCTTGGTTTCTTTAAATAATTACACCAATTTTGATGCACATTAATAAACTAACAGTACTGCATGAAGCAGCTTTGAGGTAAATTTATAATATGCTATTTGGAGTTCATTACCAAATGTATTCTATAAATTACTTTACAACCCACTGAGCCTTGTGAAGTGTTTGTTTTAAAGTGAGCTGAATACCATACAATGTATTGAGATGGCATGCATGATAAAAATGAATATTCCATGTGTTCCTGTTGCAGACATTACATCACAACAGATATGCTTTCATGTAAAATGTGTAAGTCAAATCTTCAAGGATGTGAATGATTCCTGTGTTTTACCTTCATGGAGAGCAGACGTGTGAGGTAGATCTCGGGAATGGCCTTCGCTCTTTCCCCACCTCTCTCCCTCACGCTTCCCCTCCTGCGCTTCGGTAAGTCGGACTCGTCGCTGGCTTTCACCAGATGCCAAAGCTTCACGCCACCTTCCTCCCCATCATCCAACATCGGGGTCTCTGATGGGAAGAGACAAAACAGTTGAATGAGGAAGTTGAGTTGTTTCGGGTTTTACAGTTTGGTTTTTAGAAAGCTGTCCAAAACTAACGTCTGAGCCTTATAAATGTAAATTTTACATGTTTACAATTAATATTCTATTGTGTCAATCTCATTAGAGCCACTCCTACAGCAACAATAAAAACTGTCCAACCAACAGTGTCTCCTCTCAGTCCAAACATAAAATATTTGGTGTAACAGCGACCTCTAGTGGTCTTTTACAGTAATTTCAGCTGTTTGTCAGACGAGTTGATACAGAAAAACTAATCATGTATAAGTAACCTTTTTTTTAATGCCTCACACTTTCTTTTTAAAATATGGCGACAGTGAACATACATCTGTCATGTTCTCGTTTCTGTTCGTGACTCACTTTCTCCAGGCATGTAGTCATGGCTGTCATGGAAATGATGTTTGTTGTTCCGGGGGACGAGGGCCACGGTGGCTCCATCGGGGACCTGCTGGGACAGTTATTTCACAGTTTTATAACATTGGGGAGAAACCATTCATCACTTACCAATGTTTTTTAGCTACTGTAAATGTTGGTTTATCTTTCCCGTGTGTGGTTTAACAGGGACGGTAGTTTGTGAAACTGACCTTGTAGTGCTGTAAAGTGTTGAGACGCTTCCAGGAGCCTTGGACTACTGATGTCAGGTCCTCATCTGACAGGATTAGGTGACCTGCCACACCTGCCCGCCACTCTGGTGGAAAACGTACATACATGAGAGCTAGATTAAGACTTGAAATTAACACTATAAACAGATAATTAACGTGTTGTTCCTCTTGCACATTTAGTGTATTAATTTAGTTTATTGTTCATTTGTCACACAACACAAGGTCAGTAATGCAATGAAATGTTCAGGACAAGAACAGCCGTCTTGACTCGCTAAAATTAATAAGAAAGAAATTCAACACCTACAAGGTACAAGGTCCAAAAGAAATACTGTATAGTAAACAACATGGTGGAATACAACGGTGCTAGTAGAATGAATCAGTACAAAGTACCTCACAGAAGACCTGCTTTAGGCAGACAACATATAGTACAGACATTACACAGCAATAAATAGCAATTAAAATAAAAATGGTGTTATAAAAACACTGTTACTGTTAGCAGCATGGTCTTATTAGCAGAGTGGTTCTGTTAGTAGTGAGGTTCTCTTAGCAACATGGTCCCGTTAGAGGCATGGTCTGTTAGAAACATGGTCCTATTAGGAGAGTGGTTCTGTTAGCAATGAATGAGGTTCTCTTAGCAACATTGTCCTGTTAGCATTGTGATTCTGTTAGCAGCATGGTCCTATTAGCAGCATGGTTCTGTTAGCTGCATGGTCCTATTAGCTACATGGTTCTGTTAGCAGTGAGGTTCTCTAATTAGAAACCTGGTCCTGTTAGTAGCATACTGTTTGCAGTGTGGTTCTGTTGGCAGTGTGGTCCTGGTAGCAGCATGGTCCTATTAGCAGAAGGGCTCTGTTAGCAATGAACGAGGTTCTCTTAGCAACATGGTCCTGTTAGCAGCATGGTTCTGTTAACAATGAGGTCCTCTTAGCAACATGGGCCTGTTAGCATTGTGGTTCTGTTAGCAGCATAGTCCTATTAGAAGAGTGGTTCTGTTAGCAGTGAGGTCCTCTTAGCAACATGGTCCTTTTATTATTGTGGTTCTGTTAGCAGCACAGTCCTGTTAGAAGAGTGGTTCTGTTAGCAGTGAGGTCCTCTTAGCAACATGGTCCTTTTATTATTGTGGTTCTGTTAGCAGCACAGTCCTGTTAGAAGAGTGGTTCTGTTAGCAGTGAGGTCCTCTTAGCAACATGGTCCTTTTATTATTGTGGTTCTGTTAGCAGCA
>JARVGQ010000116.1:33527668-33541605 GCA_031762355.1 Hypsolebias martinsi
ATAGATGGATGGATGAAAGGGTGGATGGATGGATGGATGTAAGGGTGGATGGATGGATAGATGGATGGATGAAAGGATGGATGGATGGATAGATGGATGTAAGGGTGGATGGATGATGATGAATGGATAGATGGATGGATGGATGGATGGATGATTGGATGGATGAAAGGGTGGATGGATAGATGGATGTATGTAAGGGTGGATGGATGGATAGATGGATTGATGGATGTAAGGGTGGATGGATGGATAGATGGATGGATGAAAGGGTGGATGGATGATGATGAATGGATAGATGGATGGATGGATGGATGGATGAAAGGGTGGATGGATAAGTAATAAACCTGTGCTAACTTATCTTCATTGAACATTGTTAGAAGGGACTTGTCATATTGAAGGTGTAACAGCTGATGATCTATGAAGAACAGAACTAGGCCACGAGGTTGGAGAGATGACAAACAACACGGCCTTTGGGCACAGACGCATGAAAGGAACCTCTTCAGTACAAACCCTCAGAAATGTGAAGAGACAAATAGACATCCAGTTTGTCAACAGCTTCTCCACCACTGACTCCGTCCTGGAAGAAAAGAAACGTGCACAGATTAATTATCTGCTGATGGAAAAGAAAACCTTCCCTGCTGAAAGTTTCAAGCCTCAGCTGGTCAAAGCGTTCACCTCCTCAGCATGAGTTTGGGGTTCTTGGCCACGTATTGCTCCACCAGGTCGTTCAGCAGAGTCTTGAGGATGTCTGTGAAGTACTCCAGTTTACCGTGAAGGGCTACAGTCAGCAGAGAGGCCACGTAGGCCCGGTCCCTGGGGGAGAACGTCCGCTGGGTCTCCAGAGTGTGAATAAACTAGAAGGACGACATGGAGAAGACTCAACAACAATAGCATACAAAATCATTTTTAATTAGGTGCAGAGGTGAAACTGATTTAAATTGTGAAACTATTCTCATCAAGTAAAGTTAGTTGCACTTTTATTCTCTTCAACTTCTTCTACAGCTTATCTGTAGTCGGGGTGCAGTTTCTCCATGTTACGCTTCAAAGAAGCTATTTTTTCGGTCTAAGTTAATCGTTTCGGCTGACCTTGGTGAGAAAGAGTTTGCTGTTAAGCAGATTGGACAGCTGAACCAGCCCTTGCTCCACCGTCTGCCTCCGACTCTCTGGAATGTCCAGGTCTCGTCTCAGTGGCGACTCCTGGTGGCCCGGGAAAAAAATACGCTCCGCATAGGCCCGGTAGTCGAGGAAGGGAATCCCCGAACCCACCAAATCGCTGGACATGTCCATCATCTCCGTCATCAGGTCTAAAAACGAGAATAAACAGTTTCAGTTGGGTTATTAGTTTTATTCCTCGGGAGGTTAGCAGCAGAAACTGGACTGTACCGGTGAACTCCTTCTTGCAGCGGTCCCTGACGCTGGTCTCCAGGTTTTCCAGCTGGATCTGTACCTTCTTATAGTCTCTCATGGCCTGTTTGCTCTTTCTCCTGACAAAACCATGTTTTGGTTAAAAATAAATAAATCTGAGCAGATTTATTAAGAGATAGGCTTTTACTTTTTAAGACGTTTACCTGTATATAAGCACGATGATGAGCACAATGAGAGCCACGATGGAGGCTCCAACCCCGACGCCCACCTGAGCCTCCAGAGGGAACGTAGACTGAGCCTGGCTGTCGTACTGCACCCTGCCCAAGGAGAAGTTCAGGTTCCCCATCTTCACCTGGAAGACACATTTATAGACCGCGTGTTTAAACTGGCTTTTATAACAGTTTGGGTTCAGCTCCTTATCGCTCACATCAGTATGAGCGATAAGTTGAATTTTAAACTCAAACGAGGCTGAAGCATCGATGAAGGAACCTTAAAAGTTAAATTTTTCTAGGCAAGGGAACTTAAGGGAGTCAAACAGAGCTTTTAAAAAGACGTTGCTACCTGAATAAAAAGTTCTGGCTAAAGCGTTAACAGTTTTCATCTTATATCAACAGACTCTTCTTGATTAAATGGAACTTCATAACGTTGAGCAGCTCGGTAAGAGCAAAGGGGAACACTTCATTTAAGGAACACTAAGTCTTTATTTAGAGAGGAAATGTGGTATTATTTCTGACTAGTCAACATCTTACCTGTAGCGAACAGCAGTCATAGCACACTCAGTTTGGTGAACTATGGATTCTCACAAGGAGTCGAGCAGTGTAGGGCCTTAAAAAGTCATAGTTTCTGCCATCTAAAACAACTTAAAGTCAAATTTCTATTATTTGAGCTCATGCTATTTTAGCTTCTAATCTTTTTTTTTCTTTTCTTTTTACAATGAGTTTGTGGGAGTTTCGTCCTGTCAGCTCCCTGCAGCCACATCTGAACACCAATCAGCAGCACCTGAGGATCATCGGCATGAAGAGCATAAAAGGCTGCAGAGGACATTCAGCGAGCACTGGAGCATTACCTGCCGAAGGTAGTTCAATTCAACTCAGTTCAAAAATACTTTATTAATCCCAAAGGGAAATAAAGTGTTGTTGTAACTCATCATCCTGAATTCATTCAAGAGTTGTTATAGATGCTGATAGCTGTGGGAAGGAAGGATCTCCTGAGGAATCTGAAGAATCTGGCCACAGATACCGATCCATTCATCTGGATACAGCTTGCCGTCAGATCCGGCAGGCCTCACGGTCCTCCTGGGCAGCAGGACCGCCCGAATACCAGGCAGAATCCCTCCCTGAGCGATGATCACTCCTCCCAGCAGTCTGCCGAGCTCCTTGTTGCCATGGACAGACAGCTGAAGGTGCCGGGGGATGATACTGGTCCTCCTGTTGTCACGAGCTGCGTATCCCATCAGCTCCAGGATCTTGGCGGTCAGGTACTCGAGCACCGCTGCCAGGTTGACGGAAATTCATCCACGGCGCCTCCTTTTCAACTCATTGGGGATTTTGGGGCCGTAGTTGAGATATACGAGTTTTGAGATGTTAATCATCTGCTCCTGGTTATTAGGGAAAAAAAACACCTAGTTGCCATGGTTACACATCACAACAAATGCCCAAAAGTAAAAGGGTTTCAGTAAAAATCCTTCCAGCTGCACAGCATCTAATACCAGAATGAATATTTACATTCAGAAATGAGGAATTAAGTTTTCAAAAGCAATAACTCCGAATAACAGGGCTACTCCAACATGGAGCCACTCCGAGCGGTGCAATTCTAGAATAAACCAGGAGTTCTGTTCTAGCCACTTACTTGTGAGTTAAACTGAATAGTAACAAATTGTATATTTCTCCGTGCTTTCAGATTATAATCCCTGATGTCCTCCTGTCCCTTGGATTCTCCTCTGTGGACCTTGAGCTCTCCTGTGCCTCCTCAGCTGCATCCATGCCTTCCTACCACTTTCCTGTCTCCTGCCTGGAACCATCGTTCTGACGCACATCTTCTTCGCCCTGAAACCACTGGGTCAGCGAGCCCCACAACTGACTCCTCCCTCTACCGTAAGAAAGAGCAGCAACAACATTATCACCCCCTGCCGACAGACCAGTAACCATCTCCTTGCTCTTCGGGGTTCCAGCTCACTTCCTGGCACAGTTGATGATTTTTCCACCTTTGTAAATGAACACTGTAAACATATTATACTTTGTAGCTGCAATCGTTAGTTGTTTGGCATTGTTGTTTGCATTGTTGCTATTTCCCAAACTGCAGTCACAGAGTCTGCAAAATGTATTCTGTAATATGAACAATTAGATGTTTCATCAAGAGCATTGCTCAGTTAAGTCAATAGTAACTAATTAAAAAGCTGTCTCAAGCAAAAGAAAAGTGGTAGTATTTTTTGTTACTGCTTGGGATTTTTTTTTAAATTGCTTTAAATGGTGGATAGTCCTATTTAAATGGGCCCTTCTCTGACTAGTGATAGGATTTTCTCCCCCTTGAGATCATTTTGACTGCTATCCACTGCAGGTAAGATACTGACCCAACATAACAAAACAAACCAGCTCCTCAGGCCGGTTTGCGCCACTGATTTTACATTAAAAAATGAAATAGTGTCTCTGTAAGATTAATTTACAGTAAATTCAGGCAGACTGTCCATGCCGTCCTGCTTCCTGTTGCCTGTGAGCGAAGGCTGCTGGGCTGGTGGTTCACAGTACAGGTGGTTGTGAGTCAGGGTCTTCACCAAACATAAGCCCTCTCCGATCCGAGCCTCCACCTCCTGCTTGTACATGGCAAGGTCCAGGAACTCTCCCTAGAACAGGAAAATCATTTTACACTTTTCTGAGAGCTGCTTCAAAAACTGCAAGGTTTAATAAAGACTACATGGGGGTGAGTGGGGGGGGGGGGTTTAATCCCTGGATCTCACCTCAACAGAGATGATGCTGCCAGGTTTATGGTGGTACGGCTTGCTCGAGTCATTCTTGTTCAGCTTGTAGAGCTTGGGGTTGGGCTCGTAGCTGAAAGCTTCGTTACTCACGGAGCTGAAGTCGAAGTGGAGGCTGTCCAACAGGAAGTGAACTTTGACTCTTGCTCCTCTGGCCTCTGGGCCCACAGCAGGAGTCGGACACAAGATGAGGGAGGAGCTGTTCACCGTGCAGCGTGATTCATACTGAACGAGACATCAGCAACAGCTGCTTGAAATGTTTCTTATCGCGAACACGAGACGACCTGATGTTTCTGTAACACTCACGTAGACTTACATGTTTTTCGTGGCAGAGTGTCCCCTTAGGACAATGCGCTTCTGGAACAATCCTCCTCCATCTTTTCAGTGGGCCGATGAGATCCTGTCCTTCACTCAGATGTTTCGCTTTCTTCTTCTTGATGCTCCTTCTCCTTCTGGGAGGCAGAGCGTCAGGAGGACTGAGGGTCACTCTCATTTTGGGCCCTTGGACCACATCCAGGTTGTGACCGGAAACTCTGATGATTCTGCCTCCACTGCAGCGCCAACGTGCATCACAACATGTCAAAATATTATCCAAATACAGATTACTGAGATTAATATGTTGGTGGTTCTGTCTTTAAAGAAGCGAATTCATAAAAAATAAACAAGAAAATACAAATTTGCTGGTGTGAAGAATTTGTTTTATACTACTGGTAAATACATAACTTGTGTGCTTTGTTGACAAAGCTTTTACATGTCCAACAGATTGTGGCCTGCCTGCTCTTTTATCTTTTAAGGGGATATCTGTGAATAGTTGGTAGCAACATTCACGACGGAGTCTCCAGAAGATCTTGCATCGTTGTCAAGGTTCTCAGTTTCCTCTAGTATGTCACAGAGGACGTGTTGAGTCTATTTCTTGACTTCTAAACATGTTCAAAAACATATTTTCTCAAAAAAATCAGCATCTCCAACTCATCTCATAGTCACAGTAGCTGTATTATAACTCCTGCTCTCCTCTGACAGAAAACATCCAGATTTAAAAACACTCTGATCAGTGTAAGGTGTACTCCAGAGGGATTACATCATTAATCTGGGAGTCGCTGCCACGATGGGGACAACATGACCCAAGGCAGGTACGACGTTAGAAGAAACGGCCAACAAAATAATGTGCACGACCTGGACTTTAGCTTTGCAAGCTGTGCAGACAAAATCAGATTTTTTTTAAAATGGCAACAAAACCAGTGCTTCAGAGATCACCTGGTTGCAAACTCTCAGAAATTAGAGAAACTGAAACTCTTGTATTTTCTTACTTCAAGTCACCAACTACTCTTCTTACAGTTCTATTTTGTTTTCTAACATATTTTTTTTTCTCTGCTCTAACTGTGTAGTGATAAAAAGGTAAGTTTACTAAAGATAAACTTGCATGTAAAAATGAAGTGTGTGTATGAAAGTTCTCAAATGTTACAAATGTACTTTTTGCATCAAAATGAAACCTCTTTTGTTACTATATTAAATTATATTAATACTATATATTATAGAGCACGGGCAACATGGTGGCGCAACAGGTAGAGCTGCTGCTTTTCAGCGAGAAGGTCATCGGTTCAAATCCCGGTCCGGGGGCCCTCCTGGGTGGAGTTTGCTTGTTCTCTCCGTGCATATGTGGGTTTTCTCCGGGTTCTCCAGTTTCCTCTCACGGACCAAAAACATGCATGTTAGACTGACTGGTAACTCTGAATTGTCCCTAGGTGTGAGTGAGAGTGAATGGTTGTCTGTCTCGTTTGTCTCTGTGTCCCTGTGATGGACTGGAGAACTGTCCAGGGTGTCCCCCGCCTCTCGCACAGTGATTGCTGGACATGGGCACCAGTGATCCCATGACCCCGTGCTATACACTGCGGCTTGCACTCCTAAAGGACAAATGGACTTAATTTCATCAAATGAATAATAGTTTGTATTAGTAATTATTTCTATCCTAACATTTATTTTATTTATGTATTTTTTGTCTCTCCTCCTGGAGAGGGACCTGCTCGTCTCCATTTTGGACCTACCATTGTGTGTCCGTTCCTCCTTCTTGTTCCTCTCAAAGCCAGCAGGTCGAAGCAGATGGCCTCTTGTTCTGAGCCTGGGTCTGCTGGAGGTTTCTTCCTGTTACGAGGGAGTTTTTCCCTGTTGAGATTAAGCTTAAGTCTTTCCCTTTTGGTAAATCCTATAGTTAGGATTGGCTTGGTTTCCTGACCTACCCCTTATCCTATGCTGCTATAGGCTTAGACTACTATAGGACCTTGTTTCATTTAATCATTCTGTTGTCTTTGTGCTTGCTCAGGATGGGAGACTGCGACGAAACGAAGACTCAATGCAATCTGCTGATTTCCTACCTTAGATAAATAACGTTACTAATTTAATTTTTATGTAGATGCATGTTTTTGTTCAGTGCCCTGAGATAACTTCTGTTGGCATTATATAATTAAACTGAATTGAATATTACCATTAACATAACCTAATAATACTTTTGTTGCATGGTCAGTCCATCAGAATGATTGTATTTACTGTTTGGTCAACTCTTATAAAAGCTCTGCAAAGGGATTTAATATATATCTTTTTTATATTTATGCTAGTAACTAGTTTTATTCTGGGGTCCACCAGCACTGCACCTGAAAAAGCTCCTGGATGGTGCAGCCTTGGTGATGTTGGGGTTCGGGGTGTAATGATACACCAATCCCTCGAGATGGCGCTCTGCTCCACCGAAGCGCACGGTGATAGTGTGCGCCCCTGTCCTGTTGCTGCCTCTGGTCCCACATCTTATGTGATCCTCCAGGATTTTATGCCTGAACATAAAACGTTGATTATTTTTATTTTACCACCAAGTCAAAAGCAGAAATTACTTGAGAAAAAAATAATTAATAACCCTTTTGGGACACTTACACCATGCAAGGAACTCCTCCGATTAAGACGCCGACCTCTCTGGGGTGTCCCGTCTTCAGTCTCCGCCCTCTGATGGTGAGGGATGAGCCCCCGGCTTTGGGCCCCCTCTGAGGGAAGATGCTGCTGAGGACAGGATTCTGGCGACAAAAGCAGAAAAAGAAGAAATTTACAGCATGAGATGTAAAGACGCAGCGAACAAAGAAAAAAAAAAGATGTCAGATCAATAAGCCAATACTGAGAGTGTGATTTATTAGGAGATAAAACCAAACCACCAAGGCATTCTGGGAAACAGCTGAAGGTTGTTTCACAGCGACGTCCTGCAACAATTAATCTCTTGTAACTGGGGACAATTAATTAAGGCATAAATAAAAATGTCAGACGAGTTGTTGCTTCAGTGTCTTGCTGTGGGTCGCTTACATTAAACCAAGTGACGCCTTATTAAAACGAGCTGCTGGTCCTTAATTAGACAGATTTCCTAAAAGCAGCTTCTTCTTTTTTTTTAAAACAAACAGAGGCATTTGTTGCGTTTGACACGTCACAGTTTAACCAAATTCTCTAAATGAAGCGTTTCAGTGGTGCTTTGTTCTAAACAACATCAAGGGACACCCCCTTGCTTTCAGGGAGACGCTGCTTTGTCTGGTTCTGACTGTGCCCACGAGCAATTTCTCTGATCTTTAACTGAGCTAAAGCTCAGGGGGAATCATGCAAAGATTGTAAATAACTGCTGCCTTTGAAGTGGGTGTGGAAATGCTTTATTTTGAAAATACAGAGTACATGTAGTTTGAAAATGTTGCAGCAGGTTCTATAAATATTAAAAGCATTTAAGTAAAAGAAGAAGGAAAAACATTTAAGTACATTTTTGCTAGTAGTGGTTTTTTAGCTACTATTTAGCATATTTTAGCATTTGGCCCAGATTTTGACTAATTTAGTTATTAGCTTCAGTATTGCTGGTTTTAGCTTTTAGCTACCATGTCTCTTGTTTTAGCAATGATTTAGGTAATTTTAGAATTTTAATACAGTTTTGGTAATTTTACCTTTGTGGTATGGTTTAGCTAGTTTTAGCTCTTGGGTACAGTTGTGCTAGTTTTAGATTTTGGCAAAAGTTTAGCAAATTTTATCTACAAGTAAAAAACATTTGGAGGCAACCCAGTTAAAGAAAGACCAGTACAAACTAGAAATCTTAGCAAACACAATTTCTATAAATCATCCAGTTTTACAAAAACAGCTAAAAGTGAGTGCGGTAGTGGCTGAGAGTCATTTCCAACACATACGCTGAGTGCTAACCAGTCACGTCTGGTCCGTTTTCAAAATGTTGCTAGTGTTGGCAATTAGTGTTAACTAGTGTTAGTAAAATATTTTATTAAATGCCATTTGGATGACATATGGACATCTACAACCAAGTCAAGATGGCTGCCACAGGACTGGCTGCAACTCAGTCCGTTTGACAGATCTTAGGCTAAAGCTTGGTGTGGTAGTAGCTGACCCTCATCCCTATAAGACACACTCAGAAGACTACTACACATGATGCAATATTTTTTTGCTTAAAACGTTTTAAAATGTGAAAACTGACCTGAAAGCTGAAAACCTGAGCTGAAAGCCCGAGTCCTCCACCTCTCACTTTGACAGAGACGTGTCCGCTCGTCTCCTCTCCGCTGCTCGTTGTTTCACACACTATCCTGCAAGATCCCATCACACAGCTGCTTCCATTAGAAAAGAGTTGTGACGTGTGTGTCTGTGTGTGTTTGTGTTGATTGTGCTGGCTGCTTGCCTCGAGGACACTTCGTATCTGCTGTGGATGACGCTGCATGGCACTCCGGCGACTGTGACTGTGCCGGAGATGTCTTCGGCCCTTTGACCAAGGTTAGAGCCTGAAATAGTCACAACGGTCCCTCCCTCGACCGGGCCTGATACCGGGTCCAACTAAAACACAAGAACACAACAAATCTGGCACATAAGCCAGATGGCAGCAGTGGGACATAAAAAATGAAAACAAACCAGTATAATTCATTTTTTATTTTGCTTCTTGTGTGTCAGACTGTGATTGTTTAATGTGCTCCTGATCAAAAAAATGTTTTGAGGTGTTTTAAAATAATTATTTAGAAACTGGCTGCATTTTCTGTCAAATTCTTGAACCTGATCGTGTCAGCTTAAAGTGAACCGTGGGCGTCAAAAATCAGGAAACAGGACAAGAGAAGGTGAAAGAAGAATTATCAGGCCTGAATAAAATTACCCAAAGCAGATTAACAGTATGAAAAAAATAATCCAGCAAATCTCTGACACAAGACCTGAGAGTTGCATCGTACTTTACTTGACCATCTGCTGTTTTTCACGTTTTTTTTACTATTATCTCTTTAAAAACATCTAGAATACTATTTTCTGTTTGATAAATTGTATTTTCTTTGAGTATTTTTTTATGGCTGTAACTAAAGAAACTGTGAAAATGTGTGTCTTTGTGTAACAAAGGTCCTTAAAGATCCCAAATGTCTGTTCTGTGTGAAGAAGAAGAAGAAATCAGTTTCAGGTTATTTCAAAAAGAGCCACAAACAAACAGTGAGCTCATCCACAGTTTCATCGTGTCTCAACCTGACGGCTAATCTTGAGCAGCATCTAGATGTGGAAGAACAAACAGGTCTGATGCAGATTACAGAGGCTGGGTGAGTGATATATGGGTGCTGCAGGTTAACCTCCTTTAAACTGTATTTTGCACATAATTGTGGATTAACAGACTAAAAGCCTCTTTAAAGAATTTGCTGCGAAGGGGAAATCCTCAATGTTTTCCTTAAATCTAACTTCAACTTCTATTTGAAAGCATCATGTTAGGACAAAAATAATATTGTGCTGCTCTTCCAGCAAAGATAAACTTGGCACGTGTCTGATTTTCCTAACTCATAGTCTTGATAGCAGTTTTTTTTATGTTTTGAAGTAAAAATGTCAATAAAAAGGGGTTCAAACATAATAAAAAGTTCTTACAGCGTGAATGACGGGTGCAGGGCAGGTGTCTTTGATGTCACCAGCGCAGGAGTCTCGATACACACAGTGAGAGCCGGCAGCACCACCACACCAAACACAGCCGTACTTTGGGTTGGCAG
Source organism: Hypsolebias martinsi (assembly GCA_031762355.1). Lineage (NCBI taxonomy): Eukaryota > Metazoa > Chordata > Actinopteri > Cyprinodontiformes > Rivulidae > Hypsolebias > Hypsolebias martinsi. The sequence continues at coordinate 33,538,007 of JARVGQ010000116.1, forward strand.
TCTGACACCGGCTGCAGTCTGACCGACCCACTGAACAGTTGAACAGAGTCACTGAAACAGAAGAGCGCCAGTGAGAAAAAGCATGGTGATGCACTCATTTAATCAGACCTTCGAAACTTACTTTGAAAGTGTGACAATCGAGTTACGGACAAAAATGAGCAGTTAAGCTTTGCAGACTCACACACAGACCTACAGAAAGACTCGCAGCTACACGCTTTAAACGGCACTCACCATGCAGATCATCAGCGCTGTCGATGAGGAAGTTGTTTTTTCTCCTCACATTGATCGTAGCAGGGTATTCCTCCTTTGAGAGGGAATACACGTACTGCAACAACAGAAGGAGTTAGGAGTCAGACCCACAGTACGGCGGTCAGGGATACTGTCAGTACCAACCGTCCCCAGTTTATCTGTTTATGTGCTCTTTGCATGATCCCCCACATTAACAACTGACATGTTTTTCATGACACACTTTCAACACTCTCTTTTGGTATGTTCCTATAGTTTCTACTTACCGGTATTCTTTTATTATGAATATTACTGATTTGCAAACTACAAAACTGGTTTATACAGCTATATTTAAATCAAAGACTGAGCATTCCTTGAAAGAATGTCCATCAAGGCCCAGTGGGTCATTTTGACCCAAGGACATAAGAAAGTAAACTGACATTACTTTAAGCTGAGTCATTTTGGTCAAACTTTGAGAATGACACTAAGCATGAGTATGTGTGTTACTATGACATCACGAGTTGTGTTAGCATTCTGACGACGATCAGCTACTACCACATCAACTTTAGCCCAATAGCAATAAAACTGACTGAATTAGAGCACTTCTTTTGTTTTGAGATGATTTTTGACAGTGATGACTGAGAATTTCATTAAGATCTGTCTATGGATGAGATACTGAGATTGATGGGTTATCTGGACAGTGCTCATGGACTTACTTCACCTCAAACTCATTGCCTTTGCTGGCCTCCCTCAATTCCCTCCCCCACCCCCTCCCCCTCTTTTTTACCTCCTCTTTCCTCATGTTTTTCTCTTTTCCTTATCTAAATGAAAAGGGCAGCGCTTTCCATGAGGCTGCAGCCTCAGGCACCTCCGTCTACCCATGTGTTTTCTTTGGACAGCTGTACTGAAATGTCATTTCGTTGTGCGTCTGAGCAATGACAATAAAGCTGATTCTGATGAGATTCAATACCATCATTTTAAAGCAACAGTATTATAGTTCATAATTTCTTATCTGGCAACCTGACTGACATGGAAACTACAGCGGTTTTGTGTAAACCCGCCCATTTTTTTGTTTATTACTCCGAATAAACATTGAAAAAAAAATGGGGCCTTGTAGTAGATCACTTTGACTTGGTCATTTTAAAAGGAGCTCGCGTGCTGAAAAAGTGTGGGCACCCCTGTCATAGTACCGTACATCCTTTTTTGACAGGTGTGTAATAAAAACTTCTTCTGACATGTGAGATGCTGTGTTCAGGCTACATCTTATCACTGTTGACCAAGCTTTTCTATAGTTATTTTACATGCACTCTGACATGAGATGTATAAAGACATGAGAATAAATTATCTGCTTATCATTATTTCAAGATATAAAGGGGGATTTATACTGACCCGGTGCGGTTGACAGGTGATGAAGTAGACTGATGGCCAAGTAGCATGTGGCTCCACAGAGGCCTCCACCACCACTGACTGATTCTCAATGTCCAGCACGCAGTCGTAGTCCAAAGTCTCATCCTGAATGTGCACACAGCATGTTTAAAGACCCAGACTAAATCTGCAAATATTAACGCATGCCATTTTTTTATAACTACTATATAACAGTGTCAAGCCAAGTACAAAACCAACAACATAAAGTTAAATCATTTTACTAAGTTTATGTCATCAAGTATTTCCATATTCACAGAATAAATCAAATGTGCTGCTGTAACATGAATCAGCAGTTTACATTACCTGAAACAGGTCCAGGTGTTGGCCCACAAGGGTGATTTTCCTCTCCACGTTGACAGGGAGGAGAGTGGAATCTTGAACTCTTTCCACACATGGACATTCCTGATAACATGATGGAAAACATGGAGAATATCTATATTGAAGCTCCATCTGAAAGCGGCTCATAGAGTGAATCAAACAACGTTAACAGTTAAAAAGGTTTTTAATTGCTTTTAAGATGAGCCTTTCTTGCAGGTTTAGGTTTTTCCTGGAATTACAGAGATGGTTCTGGTTATTTATTATCCATTTAGACTAATCTTATATCATTATGTGATTATTTCGACTTCTATCCCTATCCCGTACATTTTTCGGTGCAATTCTCGTGCCGCGATTTTCAAGCAACAAATCATAAATCAAAACGTTCAGCTCTTTCAGGATCATCCTGCTATGACTTTTGGTATTGGTGTAGCTTGATGCAAATTGATGCAACTGGGGCCAAGATGGTGTAGAGGCAGGGCAGCCGACTGTCATTGCACATCTCGTGGTGTCTCTGAGCAGGATGCCCAATTGCTCCCCATGTGCCTACATAGCCCCCACTGCTCCACCTGGGTGCATCCCAGGTGCTATTGCTTAAATGCAGAGAGCCAATATTGTCTTTGTATGGGAACATACAATGATCACAACACAGTACTTTATTTATTACCTTTAGCTTTTTGAAATATTTAGCCTTTTCAGCCATTTTGTTCTCATAGAAAATGAGCTGAAGTCATTTTACATCCTTCAAATCTTTAGATCTGTTTTAAACCTTTTACCGCTTGTTTCACATTTTGTTTTGGTTCAGCTTCTTTCATCTTCATTCTGCAAATTTAAATATCTATTTCAGCTATTTTCAGCTGCTATTTCAGCTATTTTGTGCTCCTTTCAGAATCTTTCTGCTAACTACAATATTTTTTGTGATTCTTTTAAGTTTTTCGGTTAATTTCAGCTTGTTCTGTTCCTTTCATCTTATTTCAGCAAGTTTCAGCTTTTTCTACTATTTCAGCTACTATATAGCTGTTTATGCTAATTTAAGCTTTTTCAGCTAATTCCACATTTTTAGCTAATCTCTGCTCTCGATCCTCTTCCTTATAGTAGTTTAAGTTTCTTTCTGCATTTTCAGCCACTTTTCAGCAAATTATTTTTTAATTTCAGCTTTTTTTAGCTAGTTTCTTAATTTTTTGTGCTAGTTTCTGATTATTTAAACCAAAATTCAGCAAATATGTGTTCTTTACACTTTCTTCTGCTAATTTAGGTTTGTTCTTGCATTTGAGCTACATTTCAGCGTTTTCTTTTTTTGCTAATTCCAGCAGTTTTTCAGCAAGTTCTTCTGCAATAAGCATTCACACTGCATTTTCATAGGAAATGCAATTTCTGTAGTTATTCTTCATAGGGGCACTGCCATCAGATCTACTGAACTGCTACCATTTCATCCAAGATCAGTGTGAAGACAGTCATTCTTCTTTATCTTCCAAAAACAAAACTAAACTTGAAGCCATGAACAGAGCAAATGACACTTGCTCTCCATTCAGCAAACCCACATTTGCTTGTTAGGCAGTGTAGTGAGATACCTCCATGTCCAATCCTCTCCCAGATGACCTTCTGGTGGACAGAACTGGTAATCCCATTAATTT
>JARVGQ010000116.1:33559995-33580967 GCA_031762355.1 Hypsolebias martinsi
AACACCACTTATGCACAGTTTTAAACTAAAAAAAGTAAAGATTAAATCGGACAACTCTGATTTTACATCAGACAGCAGTACTGCGGTTAGCCGGTAGAAGACAGATCTCTATCGTAGGCTAAATGTCTATCGTTTCTACCGTGTACCGTATATATCGCGCATTCCTACCGGATGCCCTTCCTGACGCAACCACAGACCACCGAGCTACCACAGCCTCTTGTGTGGAGCAAAGAGCTGCCAACTAGGGAGCCCAGGGGAGCAGATAGTGGGAGTTAAGGGCCTTGCTCAAGGGCCCAGAGTAGCACAAATGAGGGTGGAGGCAGGTGTGTGTGTTTCACCATTCCCACCCACATTTTGATGTTGCCTGTCTGGGGAGTTGAACTGGCAACCTTCCCATCTAGCCTCTGCGCCATCACTCTCCCCAACATATTGCAGCTATTCATCCATTATCTTTACCCGCTTCTTCCTTTTCAGGTTGTGGGGGTCACTGGTGCCCAGATCCAGCAGTCACTGTGCGAGAGCCTCTCATTTGAGCGCGGCTCACCAAAATCAGGCTGCCTGCATCGGATCGAATGAGAAAAACACACCACTGAAGCCACGGCGCTCAAATGTCCAACGTGCAACGTAAAACTAACTTTATCACGGTCCACGTGTCCGCCGACCGTTAATAACTATAAGCAGTCAAAGCTTAATTTAAAATGTCGGGGTTTTGCGGGGGTCGGACCTGTAATTACTGTTAATTCGTCTGGTCGGGTTCAGAAATGATGGCTATGGGCTGAGGCCGGGTCAGCTTTTTTGGGCCTAGATGCAACTCTACTCCAGTCCATCACAGGGACACATAGAGACAAATGAGACAAACAACCTTTCACTCTCTCACTCACGCCTAGGGACAATTTAGAGTTGCCAATCAGCCTAACATTAGGGGTGCACTGATGAATCAGCCGGTCAATTTATCAGCCCCGATTTCCTTAATTTTGGGAAATCGTCCGATACTTGTATGAGAAACCGATTTCACCGATTTTTTTGTTTGTTTGTTTTAATAATTGTCTAAACTTCATTTAAATTTCAGAGCACTACCTCATGGCCAGTTAAAACACGTTTGTATTGTTTCTAGGATATTTTTCAAGGGTATGTTTATCAATAAAAATAAGATTGGAAAATTAAAGGTGCATTGTGATCTTCTAACATCTGACAGTGTTGCTTATAAAACAAAATCGGTACTGGCCAAAATCGGGATCGGCAGGTCTGACTTTTTTAGAAATCGGTGATCGCGATCAGCCAGAAAACTGCAATCGGCGCACCCCTACCTAACATGCACGGTTTTGGTCTGTGGGTCCCCGGTTGGGATTTGAACCGGCGACCTTCTCACTAAAAGACAACAGCTTTACCAACTGCTCCACCGTGCTGCCTCATAAAAATATGGCTGCTATAATATGGTTCCACATTTAACTCCTAGCAAAAAACCTACAAGAGCATTTCCAAAACTGTTTGCTGTTTGATTCTAGATTCTGTGGAATTTGATTTCTTGTAAATTCAATAATCCTGTTTCAGCAGAATGTTTCAGATGGTTGCATGTACAGTAATACTGCTTTGATCTGCTAACTTCAAGTGTTAAGTCGAGCCCCACGTCTCACTCCCTTACACTCAGGCTAACAGATCATCACGGCACAGTTTGATCTACAATCCTCTTATCATGATCCTGTCGTGCAAACATAAAAAAAAATACAGTTACTCTTCTTTTTTTCAGAGCAAAAGCAGCACTCGGACCTCAAGAAGGAATGTTGAAAAAGTCAGTTTTCACGTCTTTAAATCATAACGTTAAAAAAATGCACCACGTCTCCAAGAATCACATCCTGCACAGCTCAAAGCAAACGCATTGAGCATGGGATCACTGTGGTATGCTAGTCTGTGGATGATGGAACATTGCGAGTGCAGGAATGATGGGAATTTTCCACACTGCAATGTAAGGTGGTGGTGACGACGTAGAAAAATAAGCAACAGATCAAACAAAAAACAAAACCTGAAACTGAAGTCTGGTGTTTTTGTGAGGTACAGTTCTTTTGTTTTGCAGTAAGAAAACTCATAAAAGCAGACAGAGCAGTGAGTTTGTACAGACGGATCATTAGGTGAGCCCTAAGGCGCACACAATTGCAACATCTAACTGACTCAGATTAAACAATTCAATGGTAGTCTTGATGAGTCATGGTTGTCTCACACCTTCCATCAGGTGCGTACTCGGGAAGATCAACTACCTTGTGTAGGTTTCCTCTGGCGTCTCCCAGGAAAGCGATGCTGTGTCCCTCTCTGACACTGACGGCCACAGCAGTAAGATGGGCGACTGAAGTTTGCCACACAGCTTTGGCTTCCATCGCGTCTTTGCTCGCCATGGGACTGGGGGTGTGGTCTGAGCCACACGGGTACGCCTTCAAGGTGTTCTACAACCATGTGACAGGATGGAAAGTTTGGTTACTTGGTGCATAAACACAATTAGTACTGAAGTCATTTTAATTGTGAGACCTCTGATACAGCAGCCACACCATCTAACTACTTCTGCATACTCTGTGTCAGTGTTTCCTCTAGTTTACTTACCTTGGCAGGGTGCACATGTCTTTTGTGATTTTTGTCTACTCGGGGGACGGACTGACACGTTCGTCTGTGTTATGCACTTTTTGTACCAACAGTCGGGTTGTGTAGACGGGGCATTACCTCCACAGTGTTTCCCCTACCATTATACAAACAGGGCGCCCCGTCTACCAAACCTCGTGCATCCTACACCCCAGACATAAAGCTACGCTAGCAGTTCATGCAATACAGGTGAGCTAGCTAAAAGGCTAAAGGCAGCCTCTTCTCTCACACTGAACCCCCACACCCCACCTTGAAAACTGTCGGTACACACAGGGCGCAGCTCAGATGTGTCTCCCCCCCCTACCCCCACTCTAAAACTGTCTGTATAAACAGTTCACTGCACAGTTCAGGATGTGTCTCCATCTGTTTCGCCACGGTCAAAAAAATCACGGACAAGACGAGCACCCCGCCATGGCAAGTTATCTAGGGGAAACACTGCATAGTCATAGCTTTTTAGCTAGTGTGTCTGTATTGCGCGCCGCTAGCTTAGTGCTACATCAGTGACAGCAACTGTCGACCGAGGGGTAGGGTGTTGACAGGGCGGGGCCCTGCTTGCACAATGGTTGGGGAAACACTGGTGTTATTTTGGCCTTTCTTGTATCAAAATGTTTAGCTCATTCAGAAGATGGGTGCCGTGACTTCTACTTTAATTTTTTTATACTTTTTAATTTTTTTTTTTTTTTTACTTTTTTTTCTTACAAATACTGTACTTTCGCCATAGAAATACTCTGTTTTTTTTCAACATTGACATTTAGTTTTTACTAGCCTCCTGCTACTTTTAGCTTTGTGTGTGTGTTTGTGTTTTACAACTTTTAGCTAGCCATTTGCTACTTTTAGGTACCATTTTGTTACATTTAGCTTTTAGCTAGCCTTGTGTTACAATTAGCTTTTAGCTAGTTTTTAACTACTGTTAGCCATCATTCTGCTACGTCTAGCTTTTTACTACATTTTGCTATTTTTTTTTTACTTTTAGTTGGCAATTTATTTTTAGCTTTTAGAAAGAAATTTGTTCCTTTTAGTTTTTAATCTAGTGTTCTGCTTTTTTTCTTTCTTTTTTTTTCCCTTTTTTTTTTTTTTTTTTGCTTTAACAACCCCGTAAATTTCAACAAAGTCATCCAGCACCCAGCATCACACTGGATTCTACCAGTAAATGGAATTTCTCCAGTGAAATATGAAATTCGGTTTAGAAAGATTGCTTTTAAGATTTTAATTAAGCTTGTGGCAAAAACACTTGAGATTAAAAAATATTCATGCTTCAATTATTTTTCAGACATTCAATTTTTGATTCATTTTGAGCAAATTACATCATAGATTAAAGTAGAGGGTTTATTTAAAAAAAAAAAAACTATCATCAAAATATTTGTTTTGATGTTTACTGTATAAATTTCAAATCACTGCTCCATGTGATTGGCCATAAACAACAAGGTAAGAGTAGCAAATCTTTTTTATTTTTCAGTTTATGGTGAAAATAAGACAGCTTATCATTAGAGGAATAGTGGTCTAATAAGTCTATCTTCTTTCTTTCATCTTTTTTCTTTTAGTGCCGCATTTTCCTCCGGTCAGTTTCTTGGCTACAACCCTTTTACTCCCATGTTTTAGTTTCCTCCTCCATGCTCTCCTTCTCAGTGTCTGTCCTCTTCTCCCAGCAGGAAAAAATAAACTCACCTCTCATCTTTTCTTGTCAGAGCTCATTAAGCTGCAGAACGGATGATTCAGGGTTTGTTTTCTTTATTGATCTCTAACGATCCCATTAAACGGTTCGGAGAGCTGAGGGAACCTGAGCGGCTGCAGATCATGGAGACGCTCTCTGGACAGCTGCAGCTGGGCAAAGATACTCCTCAGGCATCTGGGAACTCTGAGCTTTGTAAAGAAGCCTCATTACTAGACTTTCATCCATTACTCATTCTAATTGTGCCAGCCCAGTCTTTCCTTGTTACTTGGCTGTGCATTCCATTTATTTTACCTTATGCTGAACACTTAAGCCAAGTGAGTCAATATAGCTAAGCTGCAGGCATTACTTCTCTTGATATATAGCCTTAATGTATCTACTGTAAGTCCTGCTCTAAATAGACGTGTAGCCGTACAAAGCAACAGAAACTGCTCTTCTCTGAAAGGGACATAATTTAAACAACGATTTGAAAACATTAACGATCATAGTTTTTAAGTCCAAGAGCTTCAAAATATTTGCGCCTTCATCTGCATCCTTACCAAAGGTAGGTTAGCACAGCTGGACTTGACCTCGTACTCTATGTAAGCCACCTCCCCTCTGCCCTCCACCAACCCATCTTTGGTGTAGCAGAGGTCACGGGTGGAGTCGATGTGCCTGTCGAGCTCGTCCAGGGAGAAAACGCACAGAGCTGAGGAGTCCACGGGGCTGTTGTTTGCTGAGCTGATGCGGGTGGAGAAGACTCCCAGCAGGTCTTCCCCTTGCAGGCCCGCACCTTGTCCCACCTGTGGCAACAAAGGCGTGAGAAAAATACAAGGCAGGAAAACAGTGTTGTCTTGATAAAAATCCACATGCAGTACAGTGTTTGGAAGAAAAATCAGATGGAGATTTGTGCACAGTAATAAAACTGTGGGCATCAAGACCTTGAATAGTAATTTTGAAGAGCTACTCCCTTCAAGTTAACTACCTGCAAGCCTTCATTAAATCATTTGGAGTAAAGGAAAAACACATCATATTAATTTGCTGTAAAAGGTACAAAGTACAGTATCTTATCAAGACACTCAAAGCACTTTACAACACAATCTGTGCTCTCAGTTACTCATTCATGCAGCACTCTACTAGATCTCTGCAAAGCTAATTGAACAAATCATCCTAAAGAGACTAATCAGAGCTTTATCACATTCACATACTGATGGGACACACATCGAAGGCAATGAGGGGTTCAGTGTCTTGCCCAGGGACACTTTGGCATGTGACTGCTCATGGATTCGAACCCCCCAACTCTCCCATTGGAGGACGACTGCTCTAACCACTCAGCCACAGCCGGCTCAAAGAACTAAATTAAAGTTAAGACAATGGTGGCCATAATGCTTTGACACAACCCTTAAACGTACCTGAGCAGCCTGAAGCAGGTTATAATTCCTGGAAGGAGAAGATGATGATCTGCACATGAGGGGAATTTCCACATACGAGTAGTAGGAAGTGTCCTCCAGGCAAACCCTGGCTGCATAACTCCGGTACTCCCTCGACACCGATTTGATGTCACGGCGGTAAAACAAGAAGTAGACATGTGAGCGCCGTGTGAACGTCGCTACAAAGTGATGGTCGTATTCTGACAGACGTCCAGCCACAGCCAGCTTAGCTGTCTCCTCACAAGAAAAGAAAGGCTCTGATGAAAGGTGGCGGGTGGAAATGGGTGGGTGGCTGGCAGTGTATCCTCGACCAACGTACATAACTGTCTTTACACCATCCGGAAGATCCACTACCAACCCCACAGTGGACACTGAAGGATCATTGGCTGCAACATACTGCGTGTCTACAGGCCGTTCAGTGGAAAAGAGAACCTTCTTGATGGATTTCAGGCTACGTTTCTGACAGGTGCCCTGATGGACGCTACCGCAGGTGATCAACTCGGATGCTTTTGGGTTCACCAGAAGCAGTTTGTTGTGGTTGCTTGTTCTTCTGGCTGCAGGGCAATTGCTTTCTGTGACAGGGGGAAGGCAGTTTTTGTGGTCGCTCACAGGACCGGTGGTCTCCTCCAGCTCCAGCCGGAGTCCATCTAATCCATCCAACTGGAAAAGGTGGTCCCTGGCTCCCACATACACCGTGCCCACAGCAGGGTCTGGGTGGAGCACCAGGTGCTGGAATTCAGTGTCATTGCGTGAAAACTGGGGATATGAGTGACCGTGAACAGCAGCTACGATGATGAGAATGAGGAGGAAGACCAGGGAGGAGCTCAGAGCCTTCCCATGTAGCATGGCAAACATTCTGTTAGGGAACAGAAACCAGATTTTGGTCAATCAGAACATGGTAAATCTGAAAAGTTTAAAATCTAAGGAAACAATTCAATCTCTAAAGGCATTTTGCTTCCCAACTGGTAAGTATTTTCAGTTCAAACATGAACAGTGTGACACTCAAAGCTTTAAATGTGTGACCCTAACAACCCTCAGGAGGGAGGGGAGTGAGATTCATCTGCATGTAAATTTAGCTTACATAACAGAAAACCTTGTCCGGTTTAAAGCTCGGAAACTGACCTCTCCAACTGTGAACTGATCAAAGCTCCCCTGACAGAAAACAGATTGTATTTAACTACATAACAGAAATCCAGTTCCTTTGGTTTTAAACATTGTGGATTAGGACAGATGTGTAACATGAAATCTCTTGAAAAGTGATAAGCTGAAGTCCCCCAAATGTTTGAATAGTTTGAATAGTTTTTTTTTAGATGTTTTTCTGGACTGGAATTAAAATAACCGAAGTTGCCGACTTTTGATTTAATGTTTGTGTGAATGTTTATGAAGCATTCTTCATTTTTCTTCCGTACGTTTTTTGGCGTTATTCTCGTCCTGCAGTTTTCAAGCTATTTCAACAAATAGCTAATCAAAACGTTCATCTCTTTCAGGACAATCCTGGTGTGACTTTTTGTATTGGTGCAGCTTTAGCTTTTTGAAATATTTAGCCTTTTCTGTCTTTTTTTTTTTTTTTTCCCCCTAGAAAATTATGAATTGAGCTCATTTTACATCCTTCAGATCTTTGGATTTGTTTACAACCTTTCACTGCTCCTTCCACATTTTGTTCAGTTTCAGCTTCTTTCAGCTTTCTTCTGCAAACTGAAACTTTTTTAGCTATTTCCAGCTGTTTTGTGACCCTTTTAGATTATTTCTGCTAACTACAACATTTTGTGCATCTTCTAACTTCTGTCTGCTAGTTTCAGATTGTCATGATCCTTTCAGATTATTTGTGCGTTTCAGCTTTTTCTGCCATTTCATCTACTACAGTATTTAGCAGTTTTATTCTAATTTTAGCTTTTTCAACTAATTCCACATGTTTTGCGCTTATTTTTACTTATTTTCAGCACAATTCAGCAAAAATGTGCTCTCTCATCATTCTGGTATTTTAAGTTTCTTTCTGCTTTTTTAGCTTCTTGTCAGCTGTTTTATGCTCATTTCTGCCTTTTTCCAACCTAACAGGGCAAACGTGTTCTTTCTGCTTTCTTCTGCTAATTTAAGCTTGTTCCACCTTTGCAATTTTTTTTTTTTTTTTTTTTTTTTTTTTTTTTAGCATTTTTAGCTAATTTCAGCTGTTTCAAATAAATTCTAGTTTTTCATTTTAATTTCTGCAACTTGCAGCCTTCTTTATGCTAATTTCAGTTTGTTATGCTCCTTTGGGCTTTTTTCTGCTAGTTTCAGTTTTTTCTGCTCTTTCAGATACTTTTTAGCGGTTTGTGCCAAACTGTGCTTTTTCGACTAATTCCACTTTTTTTTAAATAGCTCATTTCTGCGCCTTCTAATTCCTTTTTGTAGTTTAAGCTTCTTTCTGCAGTTTTTTTTTTTCCCCTAATTTCAGCCTTTTTTTTTTAGCTAATTTACTATTTTTTGTGCTCATTTCTGCTTATTTAAACCCAGTTCAGCAAATATGTGTTATTTCTGCTTTCTTCTGCTAACTTAGGCTTGTTCTTCCATTTCATCTGATTTCAGCATGTTTTTAGCTTATTTCAGCTGTTTTCCTTCAGCAATAAGCAGTTACACTGCATTTTCATCGGAATAGTTAAGAATGTCATCTCACCATTTATGTTCTCTTTTAAACTGAAGAGGTCCTTTGCTGGATCACCTGGAATCATATCCCAGTATTTCCCTCTCCATCTGTGAAAGCGAGCAACACACAGATCATCGTTTTCTGCACAAAGTGGTGAAAACATGACAAACAGAAAGAAGATAACTTGTTTTTCAAACTGCAACAAGCCTTTCTGTTTAATATCTTGTAGCGTTTTGAACGTAACCATCGTGTGGAGTGTTTTCAAACACGATCAGACACAGCATCACACACATTTGGCAGCTTTTATTTCCCGTTTCCACAGCCATCGCTCAACACTTCAGAGGAAAGTGGTTTGTAGACACTAAGAGTCGTCACGTTACAGAAAACGTCTTTAATTATTAAGCAGATTTGTCAGACCTTTCCCTGACCCCAGTGAGGAAAAGTCAGAAATAAATAACTAATGTGCACCATTGTGAGAAGAGCACGTCTAAAATCAGGCATCTGAATGACACTTTAATAAGCGCTGAAATATTATTTACACCCCAACACTCTGCAAAATAACAGTGAAGAGAAAAGCTGTCTCTAAAATAGTGCGATATTATGAAAATGCTACATTTCGCAGCATTAACTCGGAGCGCAAACAGATTGCTAGGACATTAGAGATTCAGCCCCAGCTCACCTAACTGTCTACCCCCTGCGGCTGTAATCAGGGAAAATACAAGGGTGGGGGGATAAAAGGGAGCAGACAGGGAATCTCCGCAAGCTTCTGTGGGTTTATGTGTGTTTGTACGAAAGCAGAGACCATACAGGAGCAGGTGCATGTGTCTTCTGTGTCTCAAGCCTCCTCGTTACTTATTCATGAGCAGAATTAGAATTATTTTAAGGAAAAAAGTCTTCTCTGTCATACAACTGGAGGATCTGAGCTCTGCATTTGTTTTATGACTGGGTGAATGAGTTTAGTAGAAAGGCCTGAGCATTCACATAGTCCTCTGAGACAGTAGTGTGTTCTCTACAAAAATATATAAAACTAACAATTTTATGTGCCTAGTGTTTTATTGCTCAAGCCAGCTAGAGCCCTTAAGGTTATTTTAAACATAATATCTGGGAGCTAAGTTCTACTAACAAGTGGGCATTTTATAAATTAAATGTTTTAACATCTGGATCGACTAAAACAAGACTGAATGAAAGATTTGTATTGTCCTCATTGTAAATGTGAAATAATAATGTATTAAGCTAGTGTAAACCCTTACATTTATTATATGCTATACAGTACAAGCAAAATATGGTAAAACATAAAAATGGTTCAAGATTTAAATGCACTTGAATTTGAAGTACAAAATATACAAAGTAGCATGCATTTTAGATGACAAATGAATTGTTATGATGAAAAAAAAAACATTTTCGTGAAAATAAATCAATCGGTACATGATTTAAAGAGATTTTTCAATGACAGTTAAACTGATTCTGTATCGATTTTAACAGCAAAAACAATGTTTTACTGTTATTGAATATGAGGGCTTTCAATTCAGTTTGAATGTCTGGAATTGACCAACATAATTATGCTTGATGAGGTGTAATCGTTGAGTCACCTGGATTTGACTATGTGATCTCTTTTGTATTTATGTAAGTCACCAGTAACATTTACAAATTAATACTAACATGAGCAAAAATATACTGTAGAAACGAAGTCAGACAACTAAAGCAAAGAACTACTTTTCTTCTTATTATAATTTCAGCTTCTTCCTTCTTAGGGGTTCACCACAGCAAAGTAACTCACACAAAGACTTGGCAATTGTTTTTTTCTAATGCTGGATGCCCTTCCTGACTCAACCACAGACCACCGAGCTACCATAGCTCAGGAGTGGAGCAGAGAGCTGCCATCTAGGATGCCCAGGGGAGCAGATGGTGGGGGTTAAGGATGTTGCTCAAGGGCCCAAAATGGGACAAATGAAGGGCAGTGTTTCCTCTATTTTACTCGTCTTGGCAGGGCGCTCATATCTTTTGAGATTTTAGTTGACTGGTAGGGGGTGGGGATGAAGACATGTATGTGATGAAGACACATGTGTGTTGCATGCACTGTTTGTACCTACAGTTTTCGAGCGGAGGGTTGCCGGCTCAGCGTGAGTGAAACTAGCATTATTTTTTTTAGCTAGCGTGTCATTATTGTGCATCACTAGCTTGGTGCTACGTTAGAACCGATAGTTGTCAACGGGGACGGGGAGGAGGGATTCGGTAGGCAGGGCACTTGGTTCTGTTGACAGCGCAGGGTGCCATGCTTGTATAATAGTAGGAGAAACACTAAGGGGAGAGGCAAGTGTGGGTGCTTCACCTTTCCCACACACATTTTGATAGTTAGTCCTGGGAGTCAAATCTGCAACCTTCTGATTACAGGTTCACCTTCTTTAGAGTCGGGGCCACTACTCCCCACCAAAGCAAAGAGCTACATAATGTGTGCAAAAGTTATAGCTTTAGATTTGTTAACTTCAAGAAAACAACAATGTTCATGCTCAATCATCCAAGTACCAAATCCAATAATTCTCAGTTGGGTCATCAGGTCAGTTTCTTTTTTATAGAAACGTTTCGCCCACTGTCTGGAGGGCTTCAAGAAAGTATACCTGTCGGTTGTTGGATTAATGTTGGTGCCAACCTCTTGAAAGTTTTCCAAAGAATACATTGCAAATATATGGTTTGGTTGTGCCATTTTTTTCCTCCATACATCACTCATTACCTTCATAATACCATAAGTAGATGTTTGTCTTAAATGTATTCAGAGATAAGTGAAGTGAGATAGTTTAAAAATATTCAGGCCTTCTTTAGTTCAATATGTTTAATTTAGCCAAACTAACTGAAACCGGGGCTAATAACTTTCTAAGCTGGATATTTTCATCTTCCCCCAGCCTTTGCCTACAGAGAGCATGGGAACAATTCAAGATAAATTCTCACTGCTGCTGCAGGCGTCTTTAACTGCTCTGTGACCGGTCAACATATTTATAGCCCACAGCGACCCATCGCCATGGGAACTTCCTCTTACCAATGGCAGACAGCAATGGTAGTTCGCAACAAGCTACCCTGAGACCAGACTGGTCGACTGTGGAGCGGAACAAAGTGGAGATGGATGAGGAAGAACAGAGCCATACTGCTGGATGGTTAAAAAGACTAAATAAGTCCAGTCTGGGACATTACTTTGGATGTTTAATACCTTGTACCCACTTTCTCCACCCATCAAATAAAAAAAGTCTCTAATATATTTTGCTTTTTTGTAAATATTTATATAATTGTATGAGTCTATTTGGAAGACAGTTTGGATTAGTTAAAAGTATATCTGGTGAGGTTCCTAAAACTACCGGTACTCTAGTTGGGATTACTGTGGGAGGATTATATTATAACCAGCATCACCCTCTAGAGAAGCAGAGTTTTGTTTCTCACATGCTGTTCATCAACAATCTCCATAGTTCATCAGTTGTGCCTGACAGGCAGCATATTAGGCAATGATGTGCATTCCAACAAACTAAAAATAACTTCTGGTGGGGACGAGAAAACAGCTAAATATAAACTATGGATCCAATATGCACAAGTAATAAGTAACAAGAGTGATGTCCATTTTCTAAAAAAAAAAAAAAAAAAAAAACCTGAAATAGTTTATCTGAAATTCAGAATCAGTTCATCCTAACAGGAAAAATGTTATATTTAATTTTCATATGTGCTAACAAGTATATTAACAAGCCTCTATAAAATTATAGTACAACTCTTATCTCAGAGCCTCTGCTTGAGTCTACTCCCTTTCTCTTTCTATGTTTATTAATCACTGAGAGAGTCTGCTGTGCAAGTTCATTCCTAAAGCATTTAATGAGCCGTGACAGCCCACTAAGCACCAAAGACCTCATAAAATATGTGAGGTCAACAATCCAGTGACAGTGGGGTACACTGGGCTTGAAGCTACAGAGTACTGCTTTGAATTGTTATGCTGTGTTGGATTGAGCGGCGCCTCGCCCCAGGCTCTGCATTAGTTGCATCTGTGGATCCCATCCAAAAAGAACGAATAGGGAACGAGCGAAGGATGAGATCAAAACAAGGTCAGTAGCAACAAGCAGCAGGAGTATACAGAACAGGAACTTGCATTTGCCAGTAAATACTTGGATTTTATTTAAATATCAATTGGAAAGTGGAGTCAGGACGAGGGTGAGGTTCTGCCTCAAGTGGAGGGGTTCAAGTATCTTTGGGTTTTGTTCAGGAGGGAAGAATGGAGCGTGAGATTGACAGACAGACTGGTGCAGCGTCTGCTGTATTGTGGACTCTGTGCCGGTCCGTTGTGGTGAAGAGGGAGTTTAGCTGTAAGGTAAAGCTCTCTGTTTACCGGTCAGTCTACGTTCCTACCATCACCTATGGTCACGAACTCTGGGTAGTGACTGAAAGAATGAGATTAATAACGCAGGCAGTCGAACCATGGGAAATGAGATTCTTCTGCAGGGTAACTTGACTTTCCCTCAGAGATAGGGTGAGAAGTTCAGTTGTCTGGGAGAGACTTGGAGTAGAGCCGCTGGTCCTCCACATTGCGAGGAGCCAGTTGAGGTGGTTCGAACATCTGGTAAGGATGCTTCCTGGTTGCCTCCCTAGGGAGGTGCTTTGGATATGTCCAACAACTGGGAGGAGACCCCAGGGAAGACCCAGGACAAGCTGGAGAGACTACATCTCTCAGTTGGCCTGGGAACACCTTGCGGTCCTCCCAGAAGAGCTGGAAGAGGTGGCTGTGGTAAGAGTTGTATGGGCCTCCTAGTTCTAACTGCTGCCCCCGTGACCTGACTGTAGAACAAGCAGAAGATAGCGGATGGGTATTTTAACCATCCAATATCATGTTTTTGGATTGTTAAAAGCAGTAAACCTGTGAAGCTAAGCCACAAGCTAAGCTAACAGGCCGACCACAGGAAGAAACCTCTGTCTTGTCGAAGCTCCAAAGTTCACTGTTGAAACCCATGCCTTTGTGTAAAAAGTTGTTTTTCTCTTCAAAAGAAGCTGAGAACTTGTTTATTGATATTTTATTAAAAGCTCTGTGTGAAAAATGCTATGCTAAAGAGCTCAAATCACCGAGCCTCCACCATGTCACCATGTCACGTCAAGGGGCCTCCCTCCCATTTTTCTTAAAGAGGCACACTGCTCAACTATCCATCCTTTGGTTCACAGTCTTATACTGCCATCAGGAGGTCAAAGAAGGTACTACACTCCAAACAAATCAACATTTCTTCTAAAATTTGACAATTCATTATTGTTGAATTTCAAACAATATTATCGTTTATCGCAAAAAGTTCTGAGACAATTAATTGCCCAGCAAAATTTGTTATTGTGACAGGCCTACTAGCATGTGTGTTTGAGTGACATCCATGACCCAGTCACTGAAAAGCTAGAGTTGCAGAGTTAGCCAGTCCTCTCACAAGTGTTTACTCCTGGACAATCCTGTTTCTTGAATGAACAAAATTAAGTTGATGAAAAGTGGAAAAAACGCAGCCGTTTTCTGTTAGACATAACTATCAACACAACTAATACTCTGTAACACATGTAAACATAAAGGCAAAAACTGATATGAATGCATTTATAGACATCATTTCCAGCAAAAGTTTATTAGCTAATATAAACAAAATAGATGGAAACTGATAAATTTTGATTCAAATATTTTAACAAAGCACAGCAGGTGACAGAGAGGAATGGACGAAATTAGTTTTAAACAAAAGAAGTGCAAACTTTTAAACAAAGGAATTTAAAATTGACATAAATAACGATAAAAACTCCATCAAAAGATTAAAAGGCTCAAATGAAAGCTCAAATAGATCATTAGGCGTGATTTTGAAAAGTCAAAGTCTAATCGAAATTAAAAAATAAATAAAAAATAGTGTCAATGGTTGTGTTTGTTTGTTTGCTTTTTAAACACCAGCACCTGGTAATGACATATGGAGCTGTTTCCTAATGGTGCTTTTCCAGGTGGTGTATGTTTTACGACAGAACACCCTTCGCCCAGCCCACCCGCCTGAAAGCAGAGAAACAATTTGGAGAATCTCAGCCTCTTTTAGCCATTGCAATTTATTTTGAAAGAGTTGGAAAATGGAAACTATGGTGGTAGGTGAGCTCAGCTTAGAAGAACAATAGAAAATATATGTAATAAATTCAGTGAGTGTTTTTGCAGGTGGCAGGCCTTGAAAGAAATATTGAAATTAGTTTTTGTTTTTACTAAACTTGCTCAATCATGTACAGGTCGCCAGTTCATCATATATTGTAGTCACACCTGCTCACACCCAAGACCAATTTAAAGTTGACATGCAGAAACACCCTTGGGAGTCAAACTTAAGATGTCCTTAATGCACGAAAACAGGGCTAATAACCAAATGTCCCAACCTTTAGCCCACAGAAATTCAGGCAAAATATCATACTTACAAACATAAACTAGAAAAACTTGATTTCAGTGAAAATGCAGTGTGAATGGTTATGGCAGAACAGATTGCTGAAAAACAGCTGAAATTAGCTAAAAAAGATGAAATGGAGCTGAAAGGAAACAAATAAGCCTAAATTGGCAGAAGAAAGCAGAAAGAACACACATTTTCTAAATTAGATTTAAATGAGCAGATATGAGAAGAAAAAGGAAAATTGGCAAAAAAAAAAAAAAAAGCTGAAATTAGCACATACACACAAAAAAGCTGAAAAGGCAAAAGAAGCTAAAACTACCAGAAGGAAGTGGAACAATGGAATTAACTAAAAAAAAAGTGCAATTAGCTTAAAAAAACTAAAATTAGCATCAAACGAGCTAAATAGTAGCTGAAAGAGCAGAATAAGCTGAAAAGAGCATAACCAGCTGAAATTAGCATAAAGAAGTTAATTAGGCTGAAAGTAGCAGAAATTTACATGAAAATTTGAAATTTATCTGAAAACAGCTGAAATTAGCTAAAAATGCTAAAGAGCTAGCTTTAAAGGTAGAACAAGCTTAAATTAGCAGAAGAAAGCAGAAAGAACATGTTTGTACAATTAGTCTGAAAGAAGCAGCAATTTGCGCAAGTGTGGACATTATTTTAAAAAAGCTTGAATTAGCAAAACACAGCTGAAAAGTAGCTAAAAGGCAGAAAGAAGCTTAAATTACCAGAAAGAAATGGCAAGAACACTTTTTTGCTGAATTATGCTGAAAAAAGTTTAAATGTGCAAAAAATGTGGAATTAGCTGAAAAAAGCTAAACTTAGCATAAAACAGCTAAATAGTAGCTGAAATTGCAGAAAAAGTTGAAACGTAGAAATAAGCTGAAAGGAACATAACAAGTTGAAATTAGCAGAAAGAAGTAACATTGTTGTAGTTAGCAGAAAGAATCTAAAAGGAGCAGAAAACAGCTGAACAAAAACAGCTGAAATTAGCTGAACCAGAATAAAATATGAAAGGAGCAGTTAAAGTCTGTTAACAGATCTAAAGATATGAAGGATGTAAAATGAGCTCAATTCATTTGCTATGAGGAAAAAAAAAATGGCAGAAAATAAATATTTCAAAAAGCTAAAGTTGCACCAGTACCAAAAGACATAGCACCCTTCTCCTGAACGAGCTGAAGGCTTTGATATATGTCTGTCCAGATGACCTGATTGAGAGTTATCAGATTTGACTACCTGGATTACTGAGTATGAACTTTCTTGCTTTGATATATGATTTGTTGAGATAGCACAAATCTGTGGAACGAGAACGATGCAGAAAAATGTACAGAAGAAAAGTGGACAATAGTGTGCATGCTTCAAGCATAAACACAATTACAGTAACATAAAAAATATGACAACGCTATTACCAAACGTCTTCTTTTTTTTTTTTTCCTAGTGTTGGGGCACCTTCTTTAAAATATAAAGTACCAGTATATAGATTTACTATACCAACAGTTCATGCTGTAAAAATCTTGGCCCTGTTACTTTCATCAATGCTTTAGCACCAACATGCTAACGAGTTGCTGGTAATGCAAAACATGATACACAGAAACAGGAAGCTTTAATAGTAAAACTTCTAACATAATGGCTTCATCCATTAAGGGCCCTCTGATTCTCTCTGGTTGCTCAAATGTTAATTCTGTTAAGAGATTAAAGTGGATTCAGCATAAAACTACCCACTGAATCTTGAACAGGGGAGAAAATTTTGCACATCTCTACAGAAAACATTTATAACCCTGATTCCATTAGTACAAATGGACTCCTATCTGCTGGTTAGCCCGAGCAGCATTTCAACCGATGCTGGCTTAAATTAAATAATTTCATGTTATTTAAGTGTCAAAATGGGAATAGACAAACATGACAAGGATGATGAAAATGATTACAACTGGTGTCTGATGTTATTTGAGAACCAACTTCAGTCTAACTTCAGTACGCAATGCTTAATCAATCTGCTAGTGCAAACAGCAATAATAAAGTATTATCACTTCAAATCATCATTTGCCTCCTCATTCGCTGCCCACTTCTTCTTATAGCTGCTGGTTTCTTTTATGGCGTTTAGCTCTGTGTGTTTTTATCTCACTAACATTATGAGAGGCAGATGCACACGGTTGGCCTTTCTCCATTTCCGTTGGCATCTTCAGAGTCAATGGGCATCTCTCTGCCCTCTGTTCACATGCACACAGAGAGGGTCTCTCTCCGGTGTGATGAAGGGGCTCTCTGTCTGCCGCTGAGGCAAATAGTGTCCCTTTCACAGCTTTTTGACCAAGAGGCAGCATTAAACGGACACAGGATAAAAGCAACTTCCCTTAAAAAGCGACTGCGCACACACCGACACACTAACGTGGTTAGTTTTATGACAGGATCTTTTCACCCTGAGGTGGCAGTGAAAAGCAGGTGTTGAACTCTGCCGCTTCGCATGAAGTGTCACGAACGACCTGCGCTCCACTGTAACAGCTGTTATAATCTATTGCTAATGAGCTGTCGGGAATTTATCTTTCACAATGATACGTAAAAACAGATTTACAAAGTGGACCATCAGTGGATGCTTAAAAGACATTATAACCACTTATTTAATGTGCTGGAGTGAAAAAATAGGAAATGATGTACTTTGAATAGTACTTTTATGGATCCCCAAAGTGGAGGGAAGCGTTAAATAATTAAGCAGTCAATCGCAGTGAACACTTCCCTGAAGAAGCAATGACCCACAACGAGAAGGCATTTTAAAAATAGTACAATTAGGATGTGGATGTATAATAAAAAATAATATAGTATAATAAAATCTGTCAAGAGGTTCATGAGATGTTTTGCTAACAGACAAAAAGAAGTCAGTATTATGCAACAAGTTTGTGTCAAATAACAGGTAATGTTTCCTTCAATACAGTCCCTCAATGCTTCGCAGTTCGACTTTCGCGGGCTCACCATTTCGAGGTTTTTCAATGTAAGATTGAACACGACACACTACTGTCAACTTTAATATTACCCACGTGATTGGGACGGTACGGGACAAAAAGTTAACAGGAGCAGGAACCAACAAATAGGACAACAAAATTTATATGTACTTTGGACAGGTGCTGCCATTTTGTAGTTTTCTTTAAATAAGCCTGCACTGTAATGCAAGTCAAAAGAACTACACGGCCCAGAAGCCAACAGTGCTTCCAGCTGCTGCTTTCGGCCGAAATTCAAAGAACAGCAATGGAGGGAGCAAACATTAGCAGAGAAACCGATGTGGTAAAAATAGTTTTGCAACGCAAAGTCAGAAGTAACTAACTTTTAAGATCACAGAACTGGCAGGAAAGTCCCAAATAATCCTGAACTGGAAACGGCGTAACTCAGCTTTTCAAAATAAAATTTCCTTTTTTTTTTTAATGGGAAACGTCGTAACTCGAGACCGTCGTAACCCAAGGACTACCTGTATATATACATATATATATATATATATATATATATATATACATATACTGTNNNNGGCATTTTACACACTTCCCACACTCTTGCAATATTCCAAGCAGTGTTTCTAAACTCTAAATGCTCTAAAACAGCACAGAATGTCATGATTTCAGCTTCTTCCGCTACACTTTACCACCTGCAAGCGCCCTTGACCACGCCCACTTCCCCGCTCTGCACGGTGAACAGCTGATCAGCTGCAGCAGGAAGTTTATCCTGCAGTATGGGCTGCACAAAGGGGAACAGGTGCTAAATATTTTTAAATAATTTATTTAAAAAAAAAAAAGTCATGCTTATCGAGTGGCTCATCTACCAAACAGCCAATTATGTGTCATGTCCAATCTTATTTTGAAAAACCGTGATAGTTAGTTTGCGATAAACGAACCGCAAAGTAGCAAGGGACTACTGTATTTTACGGTATATATATTTATGTTGTTAAAATTACACAGGTTTAAGAGTTTAGATCATTGTTAAGAGTATTGCAAGAGTGTGGGAAAGGTTTATAAAGCCTCAAAATATATATAAATACTAAAACAATTACAGTGTTCCTACTTTGCAGTTTTTCACAAGTCGTGGTGTCTGGAACATAAAACCAAGCAACAATCGAGGGACCACTGTAATGAGAAGACGCTTTGTTTACCTTTAAAATTCATTGGGGGGAAAAATGAAGCAAACTCAAGACTAGCTGGCTTTAATGAGTCTGTTACAATTTGCTCAGGTCTGCAAAATTATTTTTTGCATGTATTAGAACTGGCCAAACAGCCATACAATACACACATATTACTAACACTACAAATCCCAGAATGCAATGGAACCGCTTTCGCTCTGGCATGTCAATGAAGCCTTGCAAGTGTATGGGAAAAGTTTATCTCACAGTGAAATTTGTCATGTGGTTAACCTATTGTAAGCATAAATTATTCTAAAAATACTATAAAATTGATAAAAGATTTAACATGCAAATCGAACATTTAAGACCCCACTGGCAGTCGCAGAGGACAGAAAATAGATTTATATTGCAAAGAGTTGTGGGATTTTCTTTGATTATTTGAAAACAAATCCTTTAGTACCCAGACCCAGACGAGGTGAGGTGAAGGCCAGTGCTGTCATGCAAATATGACTGACTGGAACTGATGGTGCGCTAATTCTTCAGCGCAACATTCAACAAGCAGAAGGGTCAAAAGCAGTCATAAGGAAGCAGGGGGTACAGCTACTTAAAGAAACAGAGCGCGAGTGACTGACAGGAGCAGCTGAGGCTTGATTGAACGTTTTAACCACAGATAGAAAAATGACTGTAGGACCCAAGTTGAAGTGAAATATGGGCATTTGATAAATGTGCATATATAAATACATGCTCCATGGAGCCCCGCCGACCTCAGCTGATACACAAGACTCCAATACAGAAACAAAGCCACATAGTTAAAATAAGATAGTAATAGTGGGATGTGTGTTTACTATTGTGAGCAGCTTTAGTTTTTGTGCTTTCATTTATTGTGTTAGAAGGGCGGCGGTCAGATCCTTGGAAAAAGTTTGACAGAGTTGGACGGCAACAATGCAAAGTAGCTGCCAACAAACTGTGCCACAATTACAGACCTCAGGTCAGACCTCTCATAGGAGCAACAGCCGCAAAGAGGACGACAAGCCAAAAATGCAGGATTGGATGATAAAGCACGAATGGAACTGAAGTCACTGAAACTTATTGTATGTCAACCATCTATCTGGCAGCAGAGTGGTTTATGTTTGTTTAAATGTACAATCTCAAACTAAGGGTTATCATTCTATGCCAAGTTTTGCTGTTTGTAATGATAAATATCATAAATACTACGTACACGCGTGTGCTTCAACGGTGGGCGATATTATTGTAAAACTCCGAAATGAACCAATAAGTTTTGTTAAAGACTGTATCTTATGCAAAAGTGTTTCACATTTATGAAAATGTTGATTATTACACTATTTAATTATTAAACATTTTGTATCTAACCCCCTCATACCTTACAATAGATGATTATCATAAGCATTTAGTCACTAGCTTGCTTATTTAATTATGTGAAAAAGATAGTAAATTTCTTGAACGTTAATTACCATAATTTCCAGACTATAGAGTGCACCAGAATATAAGCCGCACCCAATAGATAAATAAAAAATTGTGCATTGTGAGGGATTTACCCCCTTCACTAACAGGAGCTATATGTACTTTCTATGCTCTATGAACTTAATGCATACATTTATTTTTTTTGGGGGGGTAAAGGCTTAAACCTGGTGATAAAATTATTAATTTAACTTTAAGATTTTGTTGTTCTGATCATTCTCTTTGAGGTCATCAGGTCATGTGTTGCCATGGAAGCGTGCCCATGAGCAATGCTGACAAGGAACTGGTGTGTTCCATCAGCCTCGTTGGGAAAATCCACACTGACTGAGAGGGAGAGGAGATGTTTTGGATTCTGGTTGGGTTTAGGTTGTTGTTGTTTAGCTTTAAATTGTTTAAATTAAATTATTGTTTAAATTATTGTTTTAAAATGTTTGTTTTCTCTTAGAGATTTAATTTAGTAAAGTGTGTATTATTTTCATCTAGAAAATCTAAATGTTGGCTCCACCCCTCTTAATTAGAAATGGTACAAGCTAATGTTTTAAAAGCTGGGTAGTTTAAAAAACAGGTGGGACTCTGTTTCTTGGTGGTGGTTGAGCAAAGTGGAAACTAGAGGTGCGAATCTCTCAGTGTCTGGAGAATCGATTCGATTCCGATTTTTGGTGTCCCGATTCGATTCAAAATCGATTTT
>JARVGQ010000116.1:33676551-33686738 GCA_031762355.1 Hypsolebias martinsi
GATGACGTCACTGGGAGGGTGACGTAAACGCGAAAAACCGTAAACCGAGCAGGTCGTAAACCGAGGATTACCTGTATATGGAAAACTGTGGTAGTGAAAACTTTGCAAACTTTAAACTTTGCCAAGAATATCTAACAAAGTTAAGTCAGGTCTTCTGGATGGATGCAAAACGTAAAAAAAAAAAAATAATAATTTTGCATCCATCCAGAGGACCTGACTTAACTTTGTTAGATTTTTCTACCTGCATTACTGAGCATGCATCAGGATAAATACAAAAATGCTTTTAATTTCAGCAGTTTATATGTTTTCTATTTACAGTTTCAGGTCCTGTTGTAGATTATTCCAAAATGAATGCGTCAGAGGAGCAGAATATGACTTTCTATGCACATTTAAAGGGTTAGATGAGAAATGAAGGACTGTGCTTGAGAGACATTTAGGAAGAAATGAGGCAGATTTACTGTATAAATGAAATTGTACCAGAACAATTTCTTACAAGTAGCAATGATGATCTCTGGGCGGCACAGGATGCAGTGGTGGGTTGGGGTCTACATCCTGTTTTTAGTGCTTTCATTTAAACACGCCTGCACCAACAGCTGACTGAGGCAGAAAAACAATGGACGACCACAACAGTTTGACCCTACTTTTCCTTTCAACACGTTTGTTTTCCACACTGTGCGTCATTCCTGAACTTTCCCTGCTTTATTAAGATGCAAATACATTTCTGGGTAAGTCTGAGTGTAGCTCACGGCTGCAGTTGAATTTTGGATCAGTAACTTTGGTCGAGATAAAGTGTAAATAAACTCCTGTGATGCAGGTTTGTCTTGTTAAGATGGTGTTCCCCCAGGAGATGGCAACATAAGCAACCTTTAAGACTTGATTTGAGCAGCCGAGGGTCACTTTTGACAAAGTTTGCACAATAGAAAACTGTCAAATCATAATGTTTTTAATGTTTAAATAAGCCCAAGAACGTTTGGTTGAACTGCAGGCAGTAATGACTGATATGCACATGGTTTTATTCACATTTATTTACATGTTTAGGCCTGTGTGGTCTGCTTCAGCAGGAACAAATGTTTCCTTTCAAGGCTACAGTAGCACAGTGCATTTAGCTTCAATACATAAGAAACATAATTTTGTACATGTTTTAAATACATTTAAATTTAAAACAATTTTTAATAATGTTAGCTCTTGCTGCTAATTAGTTCAAGCACAGCAAAGTTTTAGTTGATCGTTTCTATGAAAAATGTTGCAAAGATATTTTTGTAAGTCATATCATAAAGAAAAATTGTAAATTTATGTAGAGGTAGATGGAATATGTGCATGTCAGTTAAAAAAAAAAAAACAGGTCATTGTTTGTATTTTTTAAATGACAAATGTAGTGATGTGGTAATTTTGTCCATGTTAGTGTTAACTGATTTGTTGTCCATTTGAGTTTTTATATTATGTGTTTGTGTGAGGAGTTCCGTCATGGGAATTTAAACAATGTAAACAATTTCACACCATTTTTAAAAATCCAGCTACCGGAAATTAAAAGTTCCTGCAGAAACATCCCTAGTAATGACTATACCAACAAAATCCTAAAAACAATAACTAATTTCTGTACAGAATATGTCTTCGTGTGAATACTCATCACTTAAATTTAATTTACAATCAATGAGGGGGAGTGATGGTGCAGAGGTTAGAGAAGGTGGGCCTGTGATCGGAGGTCGCCGGTTCAACTCCCGTTATGGACAACATCAAATTGCGGGTGGGAAAGGTGAAACACCCACACCTTAACCCCCAGCATCTGCTCCTCTGGGTGCCCAACATAGCAGCTCTCTGCTCCACACAGAGGGCTGTGGTAGCTCGGTGGTCTGTGGTTGCGTCAGGAAGGGCATCCGGCGTCAAAACAATCACCAAGTCTTCGTGCGACGTAGTTCGCTGTGACGACCCCTGAAGAAGGGAGCAGCCGAAAGAAGAAGAAGAAGAAAATCATTGCACCATTTCACAACAAATGAGCTCACAGGCCTCGTCCAGGTGTCCAGGTGTGTTTCTGTTGCCTCACACTGATGAATGAAAGAGCAATGTTGACCATCAATCCCACCATTCCAAAAGGAACCGCATGTTTTGACCCTTCTGTTGTTGTTCTCAAGCTAAACCGTCCTCTTGATCAGACAAAGAAACAGATGTGTGACAGGTTGTAGACAGTTCTGTAAGGTAAACATATCTTTATTTTTATGAAAAATTACCTTTTTTTCCCAGCTTGTACCAGAAAAAGCTACACACAACAGATTAAAAATGTAAAAGCATTAATCTTCTTAAAATGTGTTTAGTAGAAGTGACTGAAAAAGCACTGATACATCCATCCATCATCTTTACCCGCTTCTTCCTTTCCGGGTCGCATAGGTGACTGGTGCCCATGTCCAGCTATCACTATGCAAGAAGTGGGGACACCCTGGACAGGTCTCCAGTCCATCACAGGGACACAGAGGCAAACGAGACAAACAACCATTCACTCTCTAGAGACAATTTAAAGTTGCCAGTCAGTCCAACGTGCATGTTTTTGGTCTGTGGGAGGAAACCAGAGTACCCCGAGAAAACCCACCGCACATGCACGGAGACAACATGCAGACTCCACCCAGAAAGGTCCCAGGCCAGGATTTGAACTGGTGACCTTCTCGCTGAGAGGCAACAGCTCAACCATCTGATCCACCGTGCCACTTTGTCTGTTTTATTATTCCGTGCGTCAACTTTGAAACTGAAAACAAAGACGCCGTTTTACGCAGTAAACACATTTTTATTCAGTTTGGTAGCAAAAACAGCACCTCGGGACAAATGTGTGACATGTGGGCAGCTCCCTAAGGGGTTAAAACAATTAAAATGAAAAGATACGCACAGGGAAATCACTACCTACTGTAGCAGGCTAGTTTAGAACATTAGTTGTCCAACAACACTGGAGCTCAGTTTCACTACATTCACATTCCTTTTTACATGGTCTCTGTCCATTTAATTCAACACAACAACCCTTCATATGGAATAACAGTTGCATAGACTTCATGGGAGTGTGCTATGACCTTTTTTTTTTCTACTTGCAATTTAAGCACTTTTAAACTCACTTTTTGATGCAAAACTACTTCTTTTAGTACAAACCATCAGACATTAAGACATACAGAGTAAGTTCTTTGGTCCCGTTCAGATCTTTGGTAGTGTTAGTGTCATTTATTGCTTCATGGAAAACATGTTTGTGCTCTGTCAGAGCGTGGTTGGAAGGCATTTTTACTTCAGACTTGTTTATTTCGATAGTTGAGGTTGCGTGAGCTGTGAGTATAAGACTACCAGAGAGGAAGAGGAGCTCGCAGCAGACAGGTGGCTGCACTTCTACACTAGACGCTTCAATCCTCAATGACCTCGGAGGACTCGGACACCACTCTTCCATCCTTGGTCTCAATCATCTTGATGACGACGTTCTTCTTGCTCTGGGTGGTGCTGTAGCCTCCGGTGCCGCTGCCGCTGCTGAAGCCGCTGCCGTAACCGCCGGCGTACCCGCCGGAGCTGCCGCCGGAACCGCTGGCGTCCCCGCCGGAGCTGCCGCCGTAACCGCCGCTGCCGAAACCGCTCGAGTAGCTGCTCGAGTAGCTGCTCTTCATACTGTCCATGGGGAAGCCGCTGTAACTTGCTGTTGAGGACAAAGAAAAATGTAAACGTGAGAAGATTTACCGGGATGCAACCAGCAGGAGCTTCGGTATCGGAGGAAGAGGCGACTCACTGCTCTGTTGGGAAATGTTGATGGCCTTGATGCCGGTTGCCAGCCTGTCCTCCTCTCCTTCCAGCAGTTTCCTGTAGGTGGCGATCTCAATGTCGAGAGCCAGCTTGACGTTCATCAGGTCCTGGTACTCTCTGATCTGGCGGGCCATGTCCTGTTTGGCTCTCTGCAGGGCATCTTCCAGCTCCTTGATGCGAGACTTGGCGTCCTTCACTGCCAGCTCGCCGCGCTCCTCAGCCTCAGCGATCTGAGCCTCCAGGTTAGCACGCTAGAAGATCGTTTTTAAAATTCACTTTCAACCCAACTAAATGATTGCAACATGGTAGAGTCCAGTGGGGTTTTTTTTATTTTTCCATACCTGTCCCTTGATGGCGTCAATCTCTGATGTCAGCCTCTGGATCATGCGGTTGAGGTCTGCGATCTCTGTTCTGGTGGCTCGCAGGTCATCTCCATATCTGTTGGCAGATGTCTGCATCTCCTCATACTAAATGAGCGTCAGAAAAAACAACTATGACAAACTTGTCCAACTTTTGGTGTGTATGCAGTATGATGAGACCCATAAAATAAAAATTTTAAAAGATTCCTCCATCACCTTTGTCTTGTACCACGTCTCGGCCTCTGCGCGGGTGCGGTTGGCGATGTCCTCATACTGTGCCTTGACTTCAGCCACAATGGAGTCCATGTCCAGGCTACGGCTGTTGTCCATTTCCACAATGACTGAAGTGTCCTTGATCTGGGTCTGGAGCTCACGCAGTTCCTGGGGAAATTTTAACAAAAGCCAAGTAGAAGGCGGAAAAAAAAGGCGTTAGTCATCGTCACTTCTTGAGGAAACCCACGCACTTCCAGAGATGACACGAGCATCAGCTCAAGATGCAAAACAGATGTTCAAAAAGACACAGGGGGGGAGCCTGTTTCACAGTTACATTGCAAAACTTATAGGAATTCTTTGTAAAATCACAGATGACGCTGGAGACAAGAAACGTCAAATGCAGTTTGTGCCGTACCTCCTCATAGATCGACCGGAGGAAGTTGATCTCATCCGTCAGACTTTCCAGCTTGGCTTCCAGCTCCACCTTGTTCATGTAGGCCTCATCCACATCCTGGAAAAAACAAACACGTTCATTAAAACTGGTACGCCAAACAAAAAGAACTGATGTGCGCACATCTCAGCTGAGACAAGTGGAGTGATAACGGAGGTTACCTTCTTGATGAGGACAAAGTCGTTCTCACACTCTGTGCGCTTGTTGATTTCATCTTCATACCTAAGAATTGAGAAAAAGAACAGTTTCGAATGTTTAGAAGATGTCGCCTCATGTTAAGTTTATACAATACCGCAACATTAGGTGGAGCTAGTGGTCCATGCTTTCCCCTGAGACTCCTCTGGCACAGTTTTCTCAGACTGTGAGTTGGTTTTTGATATTCATCCTTCTGGTACAGTGTATTTACTTTGTTTATCTTTGGGCAACAAGTTAAAGTTCCAGTTGTAGCAGTATCAGTATGCTTAAATACTCCCCTGCCTCAGACTTATTGCTATGGAAATGTTTTAAAAAAGCCTGCACAGTTAAATAAATTGTACTTCCTGCATAATGGGTGTTTGTAACGTGCTTCCTTCATGTTGTAATTCCCTTAGGTTTGTGTGATGTAAGACGATGGACACATGTAGGGAGGAGTCCACTCTAAGATGTGCTGGAAGGCCAAAATCCCACTTGAACGATATCAGACACTCACTTGTTCTTGAAGTCCTCCACCAGGCCCTGCATGTTGTGCAGGTCAGCCTCCAGCTTGACCTTGTCGTTGCCCAGGCTGTCCAGCTGTCTGCGCAGGTTGGTGATGTAGGCCTCGAACATGGCGTCGATGTTGGAGCGGGTGGTGGTCTGGCCCTGCAGCAGGTTCCATTTGGTCTCCAGCATTTTGTTCTGCTGCTCCAGGAAGCGGACCTGAAGTCGAGGGGAAAAGAGAACAAAAGTTGAAATGACTGCTGTAAATCACTGACGCACATTTTTCATCTCTGACATGAGATGAATTCGTCCTCGTCTCTGGTTGTGAAATATTACAAACCCCACTCGAAAGAGTAATGTTTCTGAAAAGCATGTCTTTGAGGTTAATGCCCTATTAATAAATAATCAGGATCAGCCTCACAAGGCCTCCTACGCTCCATGTATAGTCTTTGTTCTTGTGTTTTTCTTGGCGTTTTGTAAGAAAAAGGCTGTTTTGTTTGTTTTATTTTGTACTTTTTTCCAGACAGGCTATCAGGAAGGTCTGCAAGATATGCATGCATCCTGACAGGAGGTTGGTGGTTGGAAAAAAAAGGGCTGAAATGAACAAATGGAACTAGTTAACCCCTCTCCTGGACGCCTTCCTGTTTTTTTTTTTTTTTTTCAAAGAAGCGGAGAAAGGGGAGTGACGACGCTTCGTCCACTGGCGGATGCAGAAAGGTAAATATTTAACTGCGAAAATAACTGATGAGGGAAGTGTGGAGAGCAGAAAGTGAGGAGCGATTTATTTGTTTAAAAAAAAAAAAAGGTGGGGAGTGTGCATATTTGTGAACATTAAAACGGAGATAGCGAAAGCAGATAAGCCGTGGACGTTGCTCTTTGCTGATTAAATTTGATCACCGCCTTTGGTTCTCGTTTAAACTTAAACGAGCTCCACAAAAAAAAAAAAAAAAAAAAATACAGATACGCGCATGCAAAACTACTTTTATCTTAATTTAATCACTGGGTGGAGAGGAGGAGGGTTGATGCGTTGCCAGTCATCTGGCATTGACCAGAACCTGAAACCACCAGGCCTTTTTAAATATTAACCCGCCTCTGAGACCTCGGGGACTGATACTCTCCTGTGAACACAAACGCAGGACAGAAATGGGGCCGATTTTAAAAGATTAAAAGTTGATCTATTCATGCAGCTCGTGCACACTCCTTATATAGTGTGTCAGTGTAGAAAAGGGCATTGACGTTACTGACGCAGTGTGTATGTGTTTGGAAGGAGTGGGGGCCAACAGGGCAGCAGAAAAGGCCACACCCCAGCTAAGGGAGGGACCATTCCCAAGGTAACTCATATCACAAGCCCTGAGCTCTGCCTGACACACCCTAAACTTTTTTTTTCTCATTCTCAGCTTCTTTTTTTTTGCACATCTGTTTTCTATTAGTAGAAAAGCCAGAGCCAAACGACAGAGGGCCAAACCCTGAGTTGCCTGGGTCTCATTTGTGGGAAGCAAAAAAAAAAAAAAAACATAAATCAATGTTTTATTGCAGAACTAGTGACAAAATCAGCATTACGGAGCATGTGGTGAACACACGGGCCTTTATCCAACGTTGCACAACGATGTCACATCTTTAAAGCGCCGCGACTGAACTTTGCAACCTACAAAGGCAGTTTGTGTCACTTTGAATCAGATACTTCTGGTTTCGGGCCCTTACCTTGTCAATGAAGGAAGCAAAGCGGTTGTTGAGGCTCTTGATCTGCTCTTTCTCCTGGGTGCGCACGGCTTGGATCGTGGGGTCAATCTCAAGGTTGAGGGGGGCCAGCAGACTCTTGTTGACTGTCACGGCGGTGATGGGGGCCTGGGTGATTCCAGCTCCTCCAAAGCCCATACCCATTCCCATTCCCATGCCCATACCTTTGCCTCCTGCACCACCCATCTGTGAGCTCACGCTGTAGGCAGAGCTGCTGGTGATGCCAGCTCCCCCGAAGCCCCTGCTGCCGGCACCACCTCCATAAGAGCTCATCATTGTGAAGCTCTTGCGGGCGCTCGTGCTGCCTGGTCCGGCATAGGAGCTGCTGCTGAAGTTCCTTGGGGCAGAAGAGCTCCTGTAGGAGGTGGTTGTGGTCCTGTAAGACATTCTGAAGTCGTTTTTCTTTCTTTTGAATGAAATGGGCGAGGAACCGTCAGACTAACTGGCTCAGTTGGCAACTCAGGCAGTCAGGCAGGCCAGCAGAGGAAGAGACCAGAGAGGATAGGCAGAGGGGAATATACGGAGGAGTTTTAAAGCCTGCCCTTCTTGTGGGAGGGAACCTGTTTCAGCCATGATTGGCTGCAGATCTGGGTGAGAGGGAGGACTGGGCTGAAACTTTACACTCCTATGACACACCGTCCAGTCAGTCAAGACCGTACCCTCCTCTGTTTTTGTCAGGCTTCCCTAAGAAGAGGAGACTCAGTCTGTGGGGGGTGAATGCACAGAAGTGATGCTTCTCGACTCTCACTGTATGTTTCTCTTGAAGTATTCAGCTGCGTGACGTCATGTGCGGTGCATCTGAGCGTGTTCGTCGTTGGGAGCTGGCCCTTCTGCAGGTGTTTGTCGTTTGTCACCGTGTGTAAGGTTGTGACCAGTTAGAGGTGGCGCTCGTTTCTTTTGTGACATCAAACAATGGAGGTGGAATGTGATTTGCGCTGCAGTTAATCCGGACCCATAAGCTTCCCAGTGCAGCCAGTTTTGGGTGTTTTGCATATTCAAATAGGAGCCGGGGCTGGTTGAACTGCAAGTTGTCCTTACATGTAGAAACTCACAGCAACTACCTTTAAATGCGCTTTTTTTTATTATTTCAATTTAGCTTTAATTAATTAAATACCTGAAATGTTAAAGCAAGTTTGTTTCTTGCACCTTCCTACATGATCTATAACAGAACTTCACTTAAAGCCTGGTGTTATCAGAGAGTTGTGCGTCTCCTGTTTGAAGGGATAATGAAAGCAAAAATGTAAAAATAATAGATTAAGTGATTATCAAACTTTAGATTAACTCAGTGTAACAACTTCAACCAGACTGTGTGCTGAACTTTGTTAATCGGCGTAACCCACGCCTGGTGAGTCACGTTGACCCGAAGGCAGCAGGAGGGTTATAATTCATTCATGTAGCTCGCTTTAACATCATTTATAAGAAATAGATAAAAACACAAAATAAAAAAACACCCACTTCAAGTTTTCAAGGTTCAAGGAGACGCCATTGTCATTCACATCACATGTGATGCATGAGGTGGAATGAAAGTGTGTACTCAAGGCCCCAGTTACACCCAAAAATGGTAAAAATATGAAGTATATATAATAAGAAACAGTAAACAAGAGTCTAAGATATATGCGAAAATATAATATATTATAAATAAGGTGTATTAAACAGCAGCCTGAACATGAGTCTGTTGTGAGCAGCTGGGTATGAATACAGCAGCTTACGAGTAAGAAATCAGCAGCATGGATGAAGTATCAAATCTCTAATTAAAGTGGCGTTACAGTGCTAGATGTTCATGAGTCTAACAGCCTCAGGGTAGAAGCTGTTCCTCAGTCTAGTGGTTCTACACTTAATGCTCTTCAACCTCCTTCCTGAGGGGAGTGGGGCAAAAATTATATGGCTCACAAGTTCTTTATTAAAAAAACAACCAAATCTTCATTTCAGTTTAATTCTAGGTTCAATACTTCTTCATGCATCGAAAGGTAAATTAAAGTTCCACTTTGACCAAAGCAGAAGATTGTTATTGTACTGATGAGGCTGTATGCTACAGTTTAGTAGTCAGATCCTGTAAAGTTATAAATGGTGAAAATATTGGGTGTGGTATTTGGAAGTGAAAATGGAAACACACTTTTGGAACACCTGTGTGACTCACTCTATTTCTAATGTGTTAAATTTAGGTGTAAAATGTCTCTTTCACAAACACCCTAATATTATATCTTTAACTGAGGCTTTTTTTTTTTCAAGGTGATGTAATGTTTTAAGCAAAACACTGCACTGCTTACATTCCAGCCGTGACGTGGTACAAAGATGGCCGCCCTCTGGTTGGTGCAGCTGGCCTGTTGATCCTGAAGCGCGGCCAAGTGCTGGAGATTGAACAGACTCAGCTGTCTGATGCTGGAATGTACAGATGTGTAGCCGTCAACCTGGCTGGAGTTGCAGAGATGCTTTACAGCCTGCAAGTGTTTGGTGGGTTTGGTTTAAATTAGACCAAGATTTGCTCAATTATGTGTGTAATGGGTCTGATCCACATTACATCCTGCATCTATTTTCTACAGTACCTCCAGTCATTTCTAGCCGAGGTGGTACGGTCACAGTTGTGGTGAATGAGGCTGCCAAGCTGGAGTGTGAGGCCTCCGGGGTTCCTACGCCCAGTTTGACGTGGTTAAAAGATGGCAGCCCTGTGTCACATGACATACAGGTGCCCTATGCTGATTTATTCTCAGATTCATGAGAATTTATTCATTCTCAGATTGCAAATGTGGCTCCTTATAGATACAATTTCTTTATGAGACATTTTACTGAATCATGTTTATTGATGAGGTTGAGTGTAACGATTTGGGCTCTGTTTTCATCTCAGGTGCTGTCTGGTGGCAGAATCTTGTCTCTGACTAGCGCTCAGGTCAGTGACACTGGCAGGTACACTTGTGTGGCAGTGAATGCTGGAGGAGAGCAACACAAAGAATACGATCTGAAAGTTTATGGTGAGAAAGTTACTTATCAGTTGCTTT
>JARVGQ010000116.1:33742838-33753898 GCA_031762355.1 Hypsolebias martinsi
TCTAGTCGGAGATGGCACATTCAGAGGTTCGGGGCCATCTGATAACTTCTCATTTGAGTTCGTGTGTGACTGAATGAAGCTGGAGTTCCTCTGAAACCGTTTGTGATGGCTCCGCCTGTTAATAGACGAGTTGTTGAAAGACGAACGGCCAAGAGGTCGGACAGTTTCTCACTCGGGACCAGAAACTTCACAGTGGCTTGGCCAGAACTGCAAATAAGACTTCAGAGCTCTCATTCTCCGCTCCTGTCAGGACCTACTCTGATTTAGCTCGTTTTGTGGGTGTTCTGACCACCGAGGTCAGAGCAGAAAGAAGAAGGACGGCCCAGCCGAACAACAACTCCACAGTTCCAGAGAACGGATCAAGCCAGAAAAGGCAGGCCTCTCTCAGAAGGTTCAGCTCATAGTCTGCTGTTCAGGAGCTCAAACTCTGCTGCAAATGATTGTATCAGCTCTGAATTAGGATCAAACATGACCTTTGTGCCCAAACAGAGCAATGCACAATCAGGAAAGATCTCATTTGTAATGCAGCAGGAAGATTTGGGGCCTCACAGACTCCCAGGGTCTAAATTAAATTAGAATACAAACGGAGGGGGGAGTTAAACAGACCTAAACAAAGATTTTATCATCCAACTGAAAGTGATTGTTTTATGTGAGTAATATAATCTGCACCTTTAGTTGATCTTGTCACTCACCATAGATTACTGTTAAAAAAAAGAATGGGGTCTTTTTGTGAAGACAGCTGGGGAAAATTCACCAAGACGGGAAAAGAAAAAATGAGCTACATCAGTTCATCTTAAAATGAGATTAAATATATATTTTTTATGACTATAAACCTTGTGATTTTCACGCTAACATCAGAAAATAAATAAATAAATCTCTCTGAATTATCATACCTCACAAACTTCTTCAAGTACAGTTTTACATCACAACATTTACTGTAGATTAAAGTTATTTCAAACTGGAATTTGTCTCTTTAAGGTGCAGAAATGAGTTTTTTCCCCTGCAGACAAATCACTCAGGGCAGGTCACTCAGGTTTGGTTTATTCGTCCTATGCAAAATATTCTGACAGCCAGAGAAAACAAGTCTTGTTGGAAGACCAGCTCTAACATCTGTGTGAAAGAACAAAAACACAGAGACAGAGGTGTTAGTCACAACAGTAAACTCTCCTGCTATCTGCAGAAACTGAGCCTGTCAAGCCAAATTATGACGTTTTAACAAATCTTTAATGTGTTTGTTATATGTAGATGCTAGAAGTAATTTAAAAAGATTCTCTGCCTGGTAGACATCAGGTCTCAAAGTAAAAAAGCATTTAATTATTTGGTTTCCAAAGAAAACCATAAAATCAAACGTTAATCTCCGTCATTTATCATGACATGACATGTCGTTACTGTCATTTAATCTTTGTTTCCATTGTGAGGTTGGCAGCCATGAGAACCAGACAAAATACCCCTAAAACACACTGAAACTGCTTAAAAGTAAAAGAAGCTGGCGTGACTCGTGTCGTTTCTGTCTGCTTCATGTCTTACCTTTGAGAAAAACACTTTTATGTTTGATTTTTATCGCTCTGTTTCTTTTAAGCTAACGTCTGTCTTAAACACTTGGTGAGTATCATAAGCCTTTAAACAATTTAGGTGCGTTGTGTCAATATTATAGTACATTTTGAAGGATTTCTCTCATGAAGTCACTTCAATAGTTCTGGTTTAATTCTCAACAGCAGCACAATAGTTGTTTGTGTTTCTTGAGGAGGACTTTTAATTTCCTGCTGCGTGCTCGTTCTTGCTAAACAAACAAAAAGACTTTGGAGCAGAGACCCAACTAAACTGTAAAACCGTTACGTTTAAATTGTTATCCAAGAACAAGTTGATCCCAGTAAAGCAGACCTTGCGTGGAAACACGCATTCCTGTTTCCAAATCTAAAACGATCTCGCTTAATAGCCTCTTTTGACTTTTTACTGGAAAACTGATCTAACTGTAAAAATCTTACAAGAAGTGCCATAAAAACAGAGATGCTGATGAACACATATTTAATTGGAAGCTTATAGCAACACAACACCAACAAGATATCAAAGAAAAGATTATAATCCTTGTGCAAACCAAGTATGAGTCTGTGAATCTGAGGAATGTGCTTGTGTTAAAAAGCAGCAGGGGACGCCTGAAATATGTTTGCTGGTCTAAAAAGTCATTGTTGTTGCGTTTCTGCTAAGTAGACTGGAAGTCTTCCTTTGTTTGACCATATCCTTTAGGGGGGGAGCAATCAGACACATCCTGCTACGTGGGACAGATAACAAACAGTGTACAGAACATCAGACACCATAAAACCCTTCAAAAACACTCATCTGGGTTAATTTTTCTTGTCCAATTCAGTTCAGTTTATTTATAAAGCGCCAAGTCACAACAGAAGTCATCTCAGGGCGCTGAGCAGAAACAGCCACATACATGAAAGGTAAGTTAATAATGTTATTTGTCTGAGGACCAGACGCTCATGTTGAGGAAGCGTGAAGGCGACGGTGGAAAGAAAAAACTCCCTCATGAGGAAGAAACCTCCAGCAGAACCAGGCTCAGGACAAGCGACCATCTGCTTCGACCGGCTGGGTTTGAAAGGAACAGGAAGGAGGAACAGATACACAATGGCAGGTCGAGAATCACATGTTAAGACAGAACTAGTATCAAATGTGAACTATTCATTTGTGTGCATTAGTAAATATTCATTGTGGTCAGTTTGTCCTCCAGTAGTCTACACCTGTAGCAGCATAACAAGTGAAGCCTAGCTATAGGAATTATGAAAAATGAAGTCTTAAAACTAATCATCTTAAAAGAAGACACTGTGTCAGCCTCATGGACAGAAACCGGAGGTTGGTCCCACAAGAGAGGAGCTTGATAACTGGAAGATCTGCCTCTCATTCTGCTTTAGGAAACTCTAGGAACCACGGGTAAACCTGAAACCTGAGAGTTAAGTGCTCTGTTAGGAAAATATGGAGCAGTAAAATCTGTAATAGAAGATGGAGCTAGGTTGTTGGGGGCTTTGTTAGAAGTAAGATTTTGAATTAATTTCTGGATTTGACAGGGAGCCAGTGGAGAGAAGTTGAAACTGGGGAGATATGATCTCTCCCACTAACTCCAGTTAAGACACTGGCAGCAGCATTTTGGATCAACTGAAGACTTTTTAAAGAAGTTTTTGGTCCAGGTGTGCTAAATGAACCCAAGGCCATTCGTTCATGAACTTCTTTTTTTTATGTTTTACAGACACAATCGATCATTTTAGCCACATTTCAGATTGTACCGCTGCACAGAAATGAATGGAAACCAGGTGACGACAAGCACTTTGTCGGTGACATCACGTGTTTTGTCCAACCTGATCACATAAACTGTGAGACATGACGTCCCATCCATGATGATGCTTCCTGCACGCAGACATGAGTGAAGTTTGAATTAGACTTTTTTTTTTTTTAAAGGCGGGATGAAGCAGCGCATGCGGGCGATTATGCAATAATTTATTTTGTTTTCTAACCATCATCACAACTGATTGTTCATCTGTAGCAAGTGTAAACAC
Source organism: Hypsolebias martinsi (assembly GCA_031762355.1). Taxonomy (NCBI): domain Eukaryota; kingdom Metazoa; phylum Chordata; class Actinopteri; order Cyprinodontiformes; family Rivulidae; genus Hypsolebias; species Hypsolebias martinsi. Next base: position 33,746,390 of record JARVGQ010000116.1, read on the forward strand.
AAAAGTCTGACCTCAAAGTGAAAAAGTCACAGACTGTGACTGGAGCAACTTTTGTTCTGAAACTGGTTTGAGCAGCTTTAAAGGTTTTGTCGTTCATCATAATAAGAAGAAACGTTCCTGAGTTTCTATCTTCTAAAAGTATCTGAAAGTCTTAACAAACCCTCCAGATTTTTTTTTGAACGTCCACAGAGTTTTGTAACTTTGGCAGGAGAGAGGAAGGGAGGGAGGACAAAGTGTGCGTGGGTGAAAACAGGGAGGTGACATGGTAAATGGGGGGAGTGTTCCGAGGGGCGGCCCTGTAGGTCCAGAGGGTTTAAATAGTCAGAAGAGCCTCCGCTCTCCTCCTGACTTGTTTCTGTGAGCTGCGGTTTCTGCCTGCCAGGCCTCGTTCTCGTCCTCACAGTGTGTCTGAGTCTCACACCCTACAGCAACCATGCAAACCTCCAGGCAAACTTCATACTCTGTGCGGTCCTCTACTAGTAGCAGGACACCTGGCATGTCCATCACTCGCACCTCTGCTCCCATCTACAAGGCCCAGTCTATCCACGGCGGGGCCGGTGGCTCCCGGGTCAGTGTCTCCTCCACCGTCCGGAGCTCACTGGGGGCCGGGATGGGAGCCGGGATGGGAGCAGGGGGCATGATCAGCAGCGTCCAGGTGAGCGGAAACAGCGCAGACATCATGGGCAACGAGAAGTTTGCCATGCAGAACCTGAACGACCGGCTGGCCAGCTACCTGGAGACCGTGAGGAGCCTGGAGAAGGCCAACCAGAAGCTGGAGATCCAGATTAAGGAGGCCCTGCAGAAGAGTGGACCAGACTTCAGAGACTACAGCAAATACCAGGCCATTGTGGATGAGCTGAGGAAGAAGGTAAGGACCGGGGGACAGAGGAATGTTGAAGTAATTAATAAGTGCTGAACAGAAAGAATGTGAGGTGGAGGAAGGGTTAATGATGGGAAGAACTGAAAGATGAAATGAGATGATGTGAAAGTGTTGCCCTAAAACACAAAGAATGAACACTTGGCTGTTTTATTTAACAAACATATTCAAAATTAAACTTATGGTCAGTAGGAAAAGCTTCAGGTTGTCGGTATCCGCTGCTACTGTGCGAGCCGGGGGGTCCAAGGCCTGGACCGGAAACAGTATGGAGGAGGAATGTCGGAGCGTCAGGGGTCACCGAGACTGGAAAAAAAAAAAGAAGCAATTCCAGGAACTGGGATCCACACAGAGACTCATAAATTATGATTTTAACCATCATTTCCTCTTCCTACAGTGGTGTTAGGACTCGAAACATGGAGTATTTATAATAATTTATTGTCTGTTTTATCTGTGACTCACAAGTACATTTACCTCTAAATGATTTGTGAACTCAAAGTAAAGTAGTTACAGTTGAATAAATTAATTATTACAGTTTTTGTCTTGTTTAGTTCCCAAAGAGAACGCTGCAGTTTTTAATTAAAAACTTAATTTTCCATTTGGAAAAGGAGAAATTCCTAAATGTCTTCAGGTGTCGGTCAGCATCCAGAAATCTTTATGTTTTTCACTTCAGTGTGAGAAATGTGGACAGGGTGGAGTCTTTTAAAATCTTTATCTTTGTGACAGAAACATCAAGGTTAGTAAGAACATTTTTTTTAAACAAAGTCACATGAGAAGAAAGTAAGTTACAAAAGGAAGTTCACCAGCTGTTTTCCGTGATCTTATCATTCTTATAATGACACACAAGAGCAAACACTTGATGAAATCAGATTTATGCAGCAGATGACTTGTCTTTATCCAAACAGTTCAAGGTTAAAACACTTTTTTTTTTGCTTTGTTTGGTTTCTTTTTTCTCTCTGGCGTGATGTTACAAAAAATGCTCCAACGTCGCCCTTATCTTTAAAAAAAACTCTCACGCTGATGCTTAAACAGGCCAACACACACAGTCAACTACCCATGCAATCACAAAGCCACCATCATCTTCCTGATGCAAATGCTAACAGGATAGAACCTGTTTTCCAGCAGCTGCCTGGCAGCTGCTCATTGGCTCCTGGACTTTGTCACCTGGATGCCTCCCTGACATCCAAACCACCTTATCAACTGAACCATGACTGCTGAAACAAACACTGTCCCCATGCTGGCACTGTCCCGTCCTCAGTTATGCATCTAGACCATGACGTTCATTCTCTGACAAGAATCCTATTGCTATTTAAAAGAAAACCCACCTCTTTGGGAAATGCACATTAATAAGTTATGTTTGGTAAGATAAATGTACAGCAGCGGCTTCCTAGCCAAGTCTTTCCTGGAAGTAGCTACTGCTGCTAGCTAGTAGGCAGTCGGGAAACAGACACGATTTCCAGGTTTGTTTTATAAGAATCTGTATTATACCTGCAGCTAGTTGGAAGAGCAGCCAAGTAATGTCAAGCGTTTCCAGGAGCTGGCTGGGCTAAAGTGTTAAAGTTCAAATAACATCCTTAAACAAAACCGTTATACTTCCTCAAAAGAACTCGCATTCCTCACGTCAAAGTTCAAAAGAAGTCTTGCACGATCAGTTAGCGCTCAAAGTAAATGTTGGGGATGAATCCGAGCTACTACCACACTGAATCTCAGCTCAGTGTCTGCACAGTTGACAGAGCTCTACTCGGATTTGTTTGCAAGTGGCGGCCATCTTGAATCCAGTTGACGCCAAAAACCATTGCCAGACTTTTTATAAGAACCTAGCGTGATCTGTTAGGACTCAAAGCGGCTTTACTATCGTATCAAATTTTAGCTCAAACATTGGTCAAATTGATCGATGAACTATTTTGCTGATTGCTAACATTGATTAACTGTGGCCTCCATCTTGAATAGGGCTGACTCTAAACAGGAATGCCAAAGTTTCCAACAAAAAGCTCATGATTCGTTAGCCCCGACAACACATGTTGGGGTCTACACTCCAACTTTATCTCAATATCTGTAAGACTGGCCAAGCTGTAGCCATATTCAATGATAATGGTTCCATAAAAACTTGTTTGTGACAGATTTTGCCAACAAACAAACTCATACAACGGCACATACGAATGCCCATCTTTTGTGGCGGAGAGCAATAAAAATCAACACTTACTCTTTGACAACCTACTGTATGTTTTGTATTGTACCTTTTCTATTGATGCTGTCCCATGTATTAGCTGTCAAATCTAAAACCCCACGTCTCTTTTTGTCAATCCACTCTAGATTTTTGACGCCACCATCGACAATGCCCGACTGGTCCTGAACATCGACAACGCTCGCCTGGCAGCCGACGACTTCAGAGTAAAGTAAGACTCGCCTGCTTCACTAATGAGACTGTAAAACACAGAGTCAGACAGCTGTGGGCACACCCTGCTTCACTGCAGACTGAGCTGCAGGCTGAATAAATCCTGTCATGATCCGAGGAGGCAGTCGTTTGTCTTGTAGCCATTATTCATCGCCCTTGCATCATAGCCGGTGGCGACACGAGAAGTGTTCCGAATGTGTCTGCAAACACAGCTGGCTAGTTGTGCGCCCACCAAACAATAACTCTTAAGCTCTTTGTTGGAATTACGGTAGACGCAACAATGAGTAGATTTACAAAGTACTTAGGGCTGAGTTAATCCAGCCTTTGAGTGCGGTCAGCTCCTAACATGTTGTTTTTCCAGGTACGAGTCTGAGCTGGCCATCCGCCAGTCCGTCGAGGCTGACATCGTCGGCCTGAGGAAACTCATCGACGACACCAACTTGAGCCGCATGAACCTGGAGAGCGAGATCGAAACCCTGAAAGAGGAGCTCATCCACCTCAAGAAGGACCACGACAATGTGAGTTTGATCGCATTCACCAATAAAAAAGCCAACGACGTTCGCCGCCCTGCACGGTTGACTAACCTCAGCTCCGCATTTCATTGATATCACGTGCTTTTGACAAACATCCCCACCCTTTGGAGATCTTTTTAAATATTTGCACACTGGCTCGTCATAGTAATCCCCATCTCTGAGTATAAATTACACAAACAAGTCACAGTTGACCAGACTACAGTGTGTTTTTAAAAACAGGCGTGAGAACGCTCCACATGTGCGTCTCGTAAGAAATTAAAAATATTTCTACGTCTATTCTGTGGGAAGCCTCATCGTAAAACCCGTTACTGTCTGCCTTTGGCAACGGCGCTGCACCACAGAAATGAAATTATTGTAATTTGAGCGCATAAAGCCCAAACACAACCATTTGTTTACTGAGGGAAATGCTAAATTAAATGTTTAGGGACCCAGATAGGAATTTAAATAAATCCCTTGTGTATGTACCTGACCGGAGTGTGCGGTCACGGCTTGGAGTCACTGCTGGGTCACAGCTCAACAAAATCTGCCTTCTGTGGCAGAATTATTAAAAAATAACTTGATTTATGTAAAATAAAACTGATTTATAGGCAGTCCTAATAAGCAATTAAACCATAGAAAGGAAAGAATGCCCATTTCTTTCCATGCCAGAGTTTAGATTTAGGTCATCTTATGTTGAGAAACGATGGCGCTGCAGTCGTTTTCATCAACAGAGGAGTTCACAGATAAAGTTATTTGATGCTTTATGTGATATAGCCCCGTGTCGTGCTCAAAGCATGTGTTGTAAATGACTCTCAGCTACTACCACGTCAAATGGGATGTCAGTTTTTATCTAATTGGCTGCACTGATAGCCATTTTTTGTGCTGGCTAAAGTCAGTTAGCTATGGTGGCCATCTTAAATTACACTGACTCCATCTGGTGGGTCACAAAATATTTTGCTAACAGACAGACAGAGTTAACTCCAAATAGTTAAGGGCAAATTGTTAAACGAAGACCTGTTAGCGCTGTGTTGTGAATCAGGCTCAGCTGCTACTGGGCAAACTCAAGATCAAAATCTCTAAAACTGACTGAACGATTGTCAATTCAGTGTTGCTGAAAGTCAGCTGGCTGTGGCGGCCATCTTAAACTGAGTTGGCTCCGAAAGCTAGTTGGTTGTAAATGCACATTTGATGGTTACTTTTTGCCAGTTTCATTAAATCTGACCAGCGGTTCGTAAAAAATTCTGCTAGTAAACAGACGCACGCACGCAGGTGGCGAGCAAAATAACTCGAGTTAAACTTTACCAGTACCTGAACCCAGTTTGTCTTTCAGGAAGTCGTGGAACTTCGTAACCAGATTGCCAGGTCAGGTGTCCACGTAGACGTTGATGCGCCCAAAGGTCAAGACCTGTCTCAGATCATGGCAGAAATCCGAGCCAAGTACGAGACCATGGCAAAGAAGAACCAGGAAGAGCTCAAAGCATGGCACGAATCTCAGGTAAACGGACGCGAAGGCGCAGGGTTTTGAACGCGATCCGGACATTTCTGAAGACCTCTTGTCGTTTTTGTGCAGATAATAGAAGTACAGACTCAGGTGACCCAGAACACAGAGGCCCTGAAGGGTGCGCACACAGAGCTGACTGATCTGCGCCGACAGCTCCAAACCCTGGAGATTGAACTGGAGTCACAGAAGAGCCTGGTGAGAAGCGTGCAGTCAGCACATACTTCATTTACCTCAGCGCAAGCGTGTCCGCCCTCACAACAATGTCCAGCTCAGCACTCTCACGTCACGGCGCTCGCTTGCCTTCCCTCTGTTGACACGAGCTTCGCGCTCCAGTGACCTGTCGCGACGACGGAAAGCTTTAACCCTTTTCTCGTCCCGACAGAAAGCCTCCCTGGATGGGACGCTGAGGGACACGGAGATACGTTACAACATGGAGATCGAGTCCCTCAACGCCATCCTCCTGGGCCTGGAGGCGGAGCTCACACAGCTGCGCAACAACATCCAGCTGCAGACGCAGGACTACGAGGCCCTGCTGAACACCAAAATGAAGCTGGAGGCGGAGATCGCGACATACAGACGCCTGCTCGATGGCGGAGACTTCAAGTGAGTGGGCGCTCATATATAGATCCTTGTGTTTCACAGTTTCACATCCTGCAGGAAATAATAATCAGTAAAACGTTTTCCTCGTAGGCTTCAGGACGCTTTGGAGGAGCAGAAAACGGTGGTGCAGAAGACCAAAGTGATGACCGTCACGCAGACCCTGGTGGACGGGAAGGTGGTCTCCTCCAGCACAGAAACCAAAGACTACTAAACACAACCAGCAGCCGACTGACGTTCTGAGCAGTAACCACAGAGAAAATAATTAATTTTTACTTACTGTACGTTCATTTTAGGCTTTAGCCAAACAGGATTAACCCGTAAAGTTTGCTGCAGAGGCTGATTTCAACAGAAAAACTGGATCAGAGGAAAACAAAACCGTCTGTTATTTATTTCATCGTAGCTTATTTATGTCATCGTTTGCTGGCCTGTAGTTTACAAGAGATTAAAATTGGAGGACTGCCATTTTTTTTTAACCAACATGTCAAAGTTAAAAAAAATTCAAAGTTTTTTTTTTTTTTACTTTTTTATTTTTTAACGTCTTTGGTTTTCCCTTCGCTCCAGTTCAGTCTGCCTGCTGTGCTGTGATAAACATTTCAATAAATCTTTTTTGACAAAAAAAAAAAAAAAAATCTGCTTTTCAAACAGTTTCCTGCTTCAAGTTGTGATTTAATTTGTCACGTGATGTGAAAAATTATCGACCAGGATATTATTATTAATGCTTCCAGTGGAAATAATTTGTTTCTCTAAAGTTGATGAGACAGCTAAAGTTTAGTTAATGTGATACTGTTTTGAAGTAAACGTTTCATATTGTGTGCCCTCTAAAGAATACAATAAAAGGGAAAAATATATTATTGGATTAATTCTGAACAAAAATAGGATTTTGAATTTGATAACGTTCATACTCTACTTTGCAATGATTTAATTTTGATAAACTGATTTTATTTTCCTCAAAACCTTTTGGGCTTTGAAATTCAAATAAATTATTATTTAACAGTGGAAAGTAAAAACTGGTTATTTATTAATTCTGAAAATGCATTCAGATTCAGCAGATTGATTATAAAACATGACACACTGCTTAAGTTCAATGTATCTGATCGGGTCAGCACCAATGGTATTGGTTCTGTATCAGATCATTATCAAATGTTGCAGTTTTGCACAAAATTGTCAGAATGTATCCAGATGGTAAATCCTGACTATAAGCCTTACATCTGGTTGTTTTTTGGGTTTTTGTTTAATCTTTGACTTTATGAATATTTGTACACATTATAAAAATGCTGGGTTAAAAACAAATAATTTGGATCAAATTTGAACTGGGCCAACCCCACACAATTCTGACCCCCATACTGGATCATGCTTTAGACCCAAGAACTGGTTCAATTGACCATTTTGTTGAATTAGAGCTACAAAAAGAAAAACAGCCCAAAACCTGTCTTTTAATATAATTTACAACTTGGGTTGCTGGTGCTTATGGCACCAACTGAAGCTTTTCTACGATCCCAAACTCGCTGTCGAGAGCAAATTAAAGATAACAAAACCAACCAGGTAAATCTTACATGTTGTTTTTACCGCCTTTCCTTTATTATACAGTAGTCCCTCGCTACTTTGCAGTTCGTTTATCACAGACTCG
>JARVGQ010000116.1:33790407-33810514 GCA_031762355.1 Hypsolebias martinsi
AGCTCTGGGGATGATGTGCCTGTCTCTGATCGAGGACGCTGAAATTACATATAACTGGAGTTATGATAACAGGTTTCCTGTTTTTGGAATAGTCTGGATCCTAGTTTATTAATGTACAAAGAAGACAGCCGCAGCTAATTTGGCACTTGTCAGGCTGCTGCCTATGTGAAGGTTGGTCCATGCTTTGAGGACTCAAAATCAGCTGATTTACAAGCTAAACCATAAGTTGGAAGTGATTTGACTCGCGGGCCACCTACGGCTTTGGGACTCATCAGCATGATAACGACCTTGAAGAGGCTCGTAGGCACGGACCAGTAGAATGCACTCTAATCTGACCATTATGGACCTTGGAAGTACCAGTAAAGACTCAAAGCTGACAAGGAAAAATAGTCTGCCTGAATACATCAACAACTGGGGACTATCTGAATCTGACTCCCCGGTTGGCCTCGAAATACACCGACTTATCACTTTCGCCTGGGAAATGTGTAAACTAAGGAAAAGCTTTGTCTACACCCCCCACCCCCACCCCCCACCCCCGACACACACACACACACACACACACACACACACACACACACGTGGAGGCTTATCATGTGCCGGCTGACCATCATATCATCTTATCAGGACAATGGACTATCTGTTAGTGCTTCATGGACCACCTTGTCATCAAATGCTTATGTAACGTGTTCATAAATGTGCTTGCTGGCAGAGTTTTTTGATGTCTTAAATCGTGTCCTGTTAGGACAAGGTGTGAAGAGATCTTTTTTTGTGATCCCGCTATCCTTTCCTCATGGCTTTGTCTCTTTTATCTATCTAAAAAAAAATTCTGAAAAGGATAAGAAGACTGCGCTTTTTAGCAGCAGCTACGTGCACTTCACCCATCTTCCGAACAAACTGTACGGACATATTTTCGTTGTATCTTGGTGCAATAATAATAAAGCTTATTCTGATTCCGATTTATTGCAAGAAAACATTTAATAGAACCAAAATATTTTATAGTAAATATTAAGCTGGGGCCTCATTCAACATGCATCATGTAGTTTTTTTGTGTACTTTTTAAATGATTTAATCATGCTGTGAAGTAATAGAACAATGCCAACATTTCTTGACCAGAATTGACAAAATATCTTCCCAGACACCTCTGACACTGTGACAGAGCATTTCAGTGTTGGGTTGGCTACATCGAGTCACCATTTCCCCCTAGAAATGGAGAGTAATTTTCTCTCTATTTCACTTCCTGGGCCCAAACACAGATAGACATGATAAGATGGAAATTGGCCGAGGGATAATTTAAAGGGAGGGTTGCCTCACTTCGAGTAACATGCACAGCAATTAACCACCAGAGAGATGAGTGTGCTTTGTCTCCATGATTGTGAGTTGGAGCTGCATTACCAGCCACATTATTATAATCAAAATTCAACAACACACAAAAAAAAAAAAAAAAACCTGGCCAGGGCAAGTCCAAACAATAGGACTTTTGTGCATTTTTCGCTACAGTCAGTTTTGAGAAGCCATTATTCAAGCTAGATTGTATCTCATGTGTTTATGGGGTATAGATTTTAATTTAAAGGTGATATTTGGATCTGCTTCCGCAGACTCATTGGTCATGATTCCAAATGTGTTTTCATTTGTCATTCAGAATTGACGAGTTCAGGACCCCCGACTGTTTTCTGGCTCCTGGGTAAAGTCTTATGTTTACAAATAGGCCCCAGACCTAATGAGACTTGAGGGAATCAATTGGCTCTTTGTGCAAGAAAGAAACAGCGAGAAAGCAAATAGATGTGTGCACGTTTAGGTGAGCGCGTGTACATAAGTTTGTGTGCTTTTGTTCTTTGTGGTAATTGGCGGCGAGCTTGGCAGGGCCAGTCTTGGACCATGTGGTGTGTCGCTGAAGGTGGTTCCCTATTATTGCGTCAAATCTAACAGTACGATAGAAGAGACATCCAGTGAGCCATTTTGTTCCCAGAACGCACAATGAACATAAAACCTTGGGTACGTGATAGAAACAGAACGGTTTGCGGTGATTAACAGCCATGCTTATTAAAAATCGCTCCGTTAAACTGTTGAACAAGTTGAATTTTCTCCGTGTGCAACATCTCTGATGAATTTACAGCACTGAGGCTGTTTGGTTTGTTCCATGAGTGCGATGATGTGTCTTTTTAATACTGAAGGCTGGGAGCTATAGCACAGCAGGGTCACTCCGACAATCAATAAAATACTAACTGACCTCTTTTCTGAAAAAGCAAGTGAAGGTCAGCTTTAACTCACAACAGGGATGTGCATTCAGTATGGGAGGCCATTGAGATTGTACTTGTTTATTTAATTAATTTATTGTAGGAAAATATATGGTAAAAGAAATATACAAAGTTATTGAAAAAGTTAGTTTTTTTCCTTTATTTGAATTCCTAGTTTTGAAGTTAGAAAGCTACAACCTGAAAGTTTTCTGAGAATTAAAATGGTGAATGAATAACACTCCAGACTCAGGTTCAAGGTAACTTTATCCTCCTCAAGGGGTAATTCGGTTCACAGCTGGCAGTAAGACATAGAAACATAAGTATATAACTAAAAAACACACAAAAAAGTCAACATTTTTAATTATATATTAGCACTTAAAGGCAGACTTCTTGTTCTGTTCGCCTTGATGGAAATGTGATGAACTCGTGGTGCATGATCCAAAAACAGATTTTATTTTCAAGTTACTCGAGCCACGTAGTTTCCAACAAAAAACGCACCTCAGTTCTTACAGTTTAACTCATGCGAACGTTTAAAAACAAGCAACACAAAATGCATTTGCATGTTAGCTTTTTTCATGCAATGCAGTGATATTGCCACATGGTGGCACCGAATATCTTTGTACAGGTGGACTTTATTAACTAAACAGGTGAAAATTTTAAATGTTTCTCATACTAATCCATAGATCAGTGGAGATTTTACTCCAAAAAAAAATAATAAAATAAAATAAAAAAAAAAAAAACATTTTTAAAATGAGTGTTTAGTGTGTTTGAATCATCAGTGGCATCTCCTCGCATTACACCAAGACTGGAAAGACAATTGTCTAAAGAGGTCAATAATTGTCTTTTAGTGTCTATATTGTCATAATTTTCAATCAAAGAACTTGTTCAGTTCTTGGCTCAGAGTCACTATAACACAAATCTCTCTATCTAGAAGAAAAGAAGCTCAAAACTGATAACTACGTATTTGTATTCAGTCACTCCCTGAAGCTCTTGCAATGCAGGGCAAAATTACAAACGTATAAATAAACAACACCTAAAAACTGAGGGGCTGTCTTTAGGCTTGAGTCCACGCACAGAACCGTCTCCACCGGCCCAAAAATCAACTTCGGCTGCTTGAAGTTGGCTGTTTCTGCATCTCGGCGCTAATATGTCAGAGAGAGTATAGAAAACACTGTAAGACAGAGGGAGTGTGTATTAATGTGGCATTGTGTGTGCATGTGTGTACACTAGCTATAATTTAGTCCTTGTAAATGTATAATTTGGTTAGACCAACTGCTCCCGGAGTGCGTTGGAATGCTGCCAACCCTGTGATTTGAATGTGTGTGTGTGTAAATTCATTGCCTCCGTCACATGGAGCTCTTTCTAATTCCTCCCTCTGGCTTCTCATTGTGACACACCGCAACCTTCAAGACCAAGGTTTTGCAGCTCACTGCTCTCCTCCTGCTTGCAACATGACAGCATCATACCAGTGCTTTCTGCAACTCAGCAGCCCCCCCCCCCCAACCCCTCCTGCTTCCAGTGTGACAGCAAGGTGCAGGCAGCCAAAAAAAAAAAAAAAAACCTGTGTCTGCAGCCCCCACTCTAAAGCAGCGATGGATGGAGAGCGGCTCTCTGTGCTTGGTTTGGGGTAATCAGCTGAAATGCTGGCACATGCAGGACAACACCTGCTGCTGAGGGAAGCAGCCAGAGCTAATAGTGGGGAGGGTGGGGAGGGGGACAGCCTGCTGCAAACTCCAAAGACAGTTCAGCTTAATGCAATTAGATGTCATGTTCTCCCCCAGCAAAATTGCATTTTTTTTTTTTTTACATTTAATTTAGCCAGTGCAAAATGAAACTGTATCAGAGTAAAAGAGATAATGAGAGCAAAGTGATATTGAAATCTGCAGTGTTGGAAGGCAAATAATGAAACACTGGCTGACAACATGTTATGGTAAAACATCTTAATGGTGTCATGAGATAGTTTCTTTCTTTGGGACGGTGCAGAAATGACTCACATGAAACCTTAAATTTTGTAATCCCAACCGTTTCTGAACCAATTTCCTGTCAAATAATTGTCATCAGTTGGCACCTCATCCACAGTGACGTCAGTTAGCACAGACGAGGCTAACAGCTAGCCAAACGAGTGCCAGTTTGTTACTGGTTTTCAGGCTCCAAAACAACGTTTTGTTTAGTTTGCTGCTGTTTTATCCAGTGGTTCCCAACCCTGGTCCCTGAGGAACACCGTCCTGAATGTTTCAGTTGTTTTCTGCTCCAACATGCCTGATTCAGTAAATTAATTGCTTGCTCAAGTTCTGCGGAAGCCTGTTAATCACCCATTCGTTCAAATCAGGTGCATAAAAGCAGGGAAACAAGTAAAACATGCAGGATGGTGTTCCTCAAGGACCAGGGTTGGGAACCACTGGTTCGAGCAACAAATGTCCATTTGTGTTATGCCGACGATACCGATGCTACAAATATATGAGTGCATCGTCGGTCTAAAACTTTAATCAACTCCTGCAGACTGCTGTACTCTCCACCACCTCTGAACATATTTCAAAGAAAACAAAGAAACTCTGTCCTGTAGTACAAGTTCATGAGGTAAATCCATCCATCCATCCATCCATCCATCCATCCATCCATCCATCACCTATAACAGTTTTTTCTTTTCCAGGTCTTGGGGGTCACTGGTGTCCATATCCAGCAGTCACTGTGCAAGAGGCGGGGGACACCCTGGACAGGTCTCCAGTCCATCACAGGGACACGAGACCAACAACCATTCACTCTCTCACTTACACCTAAGGACAATTTAGAGCATGGCTATTCACCTAAATTACTCCGGGGGCCACAGTTACTTAAAGCCAAGAGCTCAGGCGCCAGACATCCAGTACTTATTCTCATGAAGTTAGCTTGTTTTATGTTTTAAAATCTAGTTTTATTTAAAAATAACCCACTGGTGAGCCGAACTGAGCTCAGCCGTGGGTCTGATTTGGCCACCAGCTGCATAGCCCTGATTTAGAGTTACCTGTCAGCCTAACATGCATGTTGTTGGTCTGTGAGAGGAAACTGGAGTACCCCAAGGAAACTCACGCATGCACGAAGAGAACATGCAAACTCCACCCAGAAAGGACCCCCAGTTTTCTCTCGCTGAGAGGCGACAACTCTACCAACTGAACCACCGTGCCGCCCATTTCCTTCACAATAAATGTCAACTGTTTTGTGTTCTACTTGGGTGTTGAGCTCTTATTAAAGTTCGTATCAAAACAAAAGCTGTGGTTTACTGCTGCGTGGCCGAGGAGGCGATGGCTGTCCCTGTTAGGGAACGCTTCTTCTGCTGCTCTACTCATCTTTCTCAGATAAAGCAGCACAGAGAGACAAACGGCTGCAGTGTGACTTTGCTTCTCTCCAGTGCTTTGATTCATTATTCAGTCATCCAGTCTCCCTGTGCAAACTAACATGCACATTTACATGCACTGAAGAGGCACACAGAACAGAGAGCGCAAACGCAAATGCACAAATCTTTACAAGATGTAATAGTTTGAAAGATTTTATTTAAATGACCAGATATTTTTGCTTTTTATTGTGCATTTAAAGCAATGGATGTCTGATGATACGCACACTGCCCCCTCCTGCCTGCACTACCAACTTGCATGATGTATGCAAATGTTTTTTTCATCCTTTTTTTTAATTTAATGACTCGGTAATGATGGCGACTTATGTCCTTACCATAGTTGATTTGTTTCCTGGGTTTTAAAAGTAGATTATTTCCATGGTACAGACTTAGCATAAGCTGTTGAGAAACCACAAGCACTGCACTTCAGTCCCAGTTTGGGATTTTAGCCAGGTCTAATCAGATTAAAGCACTGTCTCTCCCTCACCCCTCCCTCTCTTCTGTTTCTTTTTTTTAATATGGCGTGCCACACGGCCCTCGTTCTCAGGTCTACTACATGATCCTGAAGAAGGGAGCCAAAAACAAATTGCTTTTAGTGGAAGCCGACAAGTAGTTGTGTAGAGAAAATAAAAGGTTGTTTTGAGCAGATTAATCCTCCGTCGCAGGAAAGCGTGGCTGTGAGGCTGCTCTCTTGCCTTTGTGACAAGAGCTTTTTAAAAAAAAAACATTCTCAGACAAGGATTTCCACATTGTGGACTTAGCCAGGCAGAAGGAATAACTACAAATATTCATTTCTAATAAACAGCAGTGGCGTGTTGTTTTTGGGTAATTCAAGGCGATTCAAGCTTGTGTTATCCTCAGACAACAGGAGGTGTTTGAATTCATCTCCAGCCTGCTCCTCTCACCTGATCCAGCCTCGTATCTGCAAGCAAATATAGTTCCAGACACATTCTGTTCTCATTAGTTTCACAGTTATGTAACAAACAGAAGAAAAGCAGATGCGGAGTCGTAATTGTAGTGGATGATAACACATCATACCTCTGTGTTTTTGTTATTTTTTTGGTTCTTGCCTGTGGTTTTGGGAGAGAAGTCCCATCTTCTAACCTGTAAAGGCTTCTCCCTGGCCTGACCTGGATCTTTCAGCGTGAATTAAATGAACAATGAAAAGTGCCGGCTGAATGATGGCTCCACGCGCCTTTGTGCCTCTGTTACAAAACCACTTCTGAAAAGGGCGGCATGGATGACACACTCTGTAGAAATCGATCACATTTACTCAGCCCCTGGGCCTGCCAAAAAAGCTGGATTTAGAGCAAAAAAATAAATAAATAAAGCGACAAGAAAAGGGAGAATGAAGCGAAATCCCTTTTGCATTTGAAAACAGAGTGGAACAAAAGTGAATATGGGCGAGTTGTGGAGCGATGGCTCGGTCCGGGGATACTTTGCAGACTCCGGCATGCACTCATGCAGCAAATTTCATCAGTAGCAGCTCTATTGATTTTTAAACCTTAGAAATATAAGACCAGGGAAGTCAGCCACAGAGATATCCATGGATGTTTGGGTTGGTTATCCGTGCCTCTCCCTTGTCTCTGTCTTCTTCCTGGGAGCGTGAGCATGCCAATTGTCTGACAATGCTTGGCTAGCTCTGAAGCTGAACCTTCATACAGAAGATACCAGAATGAAAAGACAGACACTGAATCCAGCCCTGGAACAAGTCAGCATTTCTAGTGGTTTGCCACAGCGAAGAACGAACTCAACTAAGTTCACATTAACTTCAATGTTTAATCTATTCTGATGCGTTTTGTGTCAAAACTGACAAACAGTGAAAAGGCATTACAAACCTATGAGAAAGTGCTTTGAATTGCATTTTAAAACATAAAAAATATGTTTCATGTCCTCTTTTCTGTGGATTGTCAAGTTTAAAGTTATAGTTCAGATCTTTTAAAGTGGAGCTATGTGAAAAGGTTAACAATAAAACTCTTATAAGCTGTAACTAGTTCTCTGAATGACTCTAATTTGGAGAAATTAATCTGACTGGCCCAATGAGCTAATGGCTATAGCCAAGTCCCACGTGGATTTTTGTTATTTTAAAACAACTTTAATCTTATAAATGTTCATGCAAATACTATTTTATGCACCTTTTTTATGGCAGTGCTTCTAAAACATTCCAAGTTTTGACCCACAAAGTAACTGTAGAGATTTGTGACTCATTGCTAATTGAAGTGTACAAACTTTGCTAATCAAAAATTAAGAGTATCATGGCAACAAAAGCAACCATTATAACTAATTTAATCAATTTAGAGCTTCTGTTTTCATTTTTTTGTTAAAAATTATGAATAATAGAAAATGTGATCAACAGTATCACACTTCTATGACCCACAGTGGAGTCCCAAACTCAACTTTAGGAACCAATTGTTCATCCTCGCCATCAATTTTGCATTACATGGTTATTCCTGCAAAAGTGTTCCCATATTTCTGCAAGAAGACAGTTTAGGTTTTGTTAAAAGTGCTCCAACTAGATACTGCTGTTGCTCTTTTTGTAAGTTAACCATAAAATTCAATGTAAATAAGTGACGTGCAAATCTGAATCAGTGTAGAAATTTATAGCACATGTCTCAACCGCTTTGAAATTTTACGAGATATGAGTTGTTTTTAGACGCCAACAATCCATTCTGGTCTTGTCTCCACTCAAACTGGCTCTTCCATCTGCAGATGTTCTGTCTTTCTACCCATCTACAACCGGTAAGATATTTTCTGGTCATAACTTTTTTCACAGAAATAGTACTTTTATTGTTTTTTTATTTTTTTAATTGCTTCTAATATTCTGCAAGGAAGTTAGATTTGGATTCAGGCAGGCTTGATCGTCAGGATACTGAGCAGAACCATGGAGAAGGAGAGAGCTTGAGTCACTGCTCCAAGAGACCCATTCTGTCAGGACTGCAGCTTATGCCCAGAATAAAATATAATAATAATAATAATAATAATAATAATAATAATAATAATAATAATAATGATAATGATAATAATAAAAAGAATGCAGCTGCTGTGATTCTTGTCTGCTCTAAAATAACTGCCTCCTAATTTCCAAACGCTTAGGATGACCTCGAGGCGGGGCTTTTTTGGGTTTACACGGGGGTCAAGGTTGAGCAGGGGTGTCCATTTATACTGTTCAACCCCAACATACAAGCCCATCCATCTGCGCAGGCTTGACCTTGCTTTCCATCACAAACATGCAGAAAACGACGAGTCAAGGGCCGCCGTAGCAATCAACCCCTGCAAACACCGAGGAGTGATTTTCTAACGTCACCCTATCAGACCTCCACGTGTCGAGGTTATCTGTATGACAAAGCAATTTTTTTTTTTGCATTTTCATGAGTCAACTGCGAGACAAGGATGAAAGGGAAGTGTAGCGGTTGGTGACCTTGGGGTCAGAGGGTAAAGGGCTCCAGCTGGTCCCCACTGCCTCCTCATTGACCGATTCGCCATCCAGCCCATTGTACCCGACGCGTGCCTATTGTTCTGCCGCAGCATTAAAATGCATAAATCCCTACCAGGCCATTTCGCTGCTAGTTGATCTTATTAGCTAAGGAGGATACATAAAACATGAAGTTTGGTATCATTAAATATATCAGATGAAATTAAAGAAAAGGCAATGAATACAGCCATGATATCTAAGGCACCGATCAGTATTTATAGTGCAATTATTAACGCATAAAGTCTAATGTTCTGCAGGGTGAAAGCAAACAAATCCTTGGTGTAGTTCAGGGAGATACACCCGTGCAATCATCCAAGAGAAAAACGCCTCTGGAAATGCACTATGGAATCACTGTAGGTGCTCGTCGCCGCCCAGCCCCCACTCTCCTCTGCTTTTCTTCTCTGCATGCTCCTAACAGAGCTGCTGCAGCGAGGGAGAGGAGGAGGCGAAGAAAGGTGAGAGGGGCGGCGAGAAGAGGTGCTGATACTTGGTAATTGAGGGGCAACTCGGTTACAGTTGACCCGGAGGAGACCGGGGATTAAACGCAGTCCGTTTTCTCTTTGCAACCCTGTTGACAACCTGCAGAGTCCTGGTTCTGATGGCCGCCACACTGTTTCCCTCTCTCAGAGTCAGAGTCAGAGTCAGAGATTCTTTATTGTCATTCGCACCACATGTGACACATGTGATGAAACCAGATTATGTACACAGGGTCCCAGTTACATTCAACAATAAAATGTAAAAGAAAAACATTTATAACATCTAAGATATGAACTAAGAAAGACATCAACTAAAAATACACTAAGCACTAATATCATAGAAAAACATTACTCTAAACAGCAGCACGAACATGAGTCTGTATGAGCAGATGAACACGAATGAACACAGCAACATGAAACAGATCAGCAGCAACATGAAACAGATCAGCAGCAACATGAAACAGATTTTTGTCTGCAGCAACATGAAACAGATCAGCAGCAATATGATGAAACAGATCAGCAACATGAAACAGATCAGCAGCAACATGAAACAGATCAGCAGCAATATGATGAAACAGATCAGCAACATGAAACAGATCAGCAGCATGATGAAACAGATCAGCAGCAACATGAAACAGATCAGCAGCATGATGAAACAGATCAGCAGCAACGTGAACAGATCAGCAGCATGATGAATCAGATCAGCAGCATGATGATACAGATCAGCAGCAACATGAAACAGATCAGCAGCAACGTGAACAGATCAGCAGCAACATGAAACAGATCAGCAGCATGATGAAACAGATCAGCAGCAACATGAAACAGATCAGCAGCAACATGAAACAGATCAGCAACATTTAATGATCTATAAATGGAAAATTGTGATGAGTTACGTATTTTTGTTGTATTATGTATAGATTGTTATTGACTGAATTGATCGTTTGAATCGATTTTGTTTAAGAAAGGGCAGATATGATAAGATTTCTTTCTTCTTCTGCTGCCTTTCATTTTATGTATTGTTTTTATTTTCTTGTGTTTTGAAATTGTCTTTGTGTTTTAAATTGAAATGAATAAATTAATTAAAATAAAATAAAAAAATTTAAAATTAAAAACTATTTTCATAAGCGCCAAAACTCACATTTGTGAACTCGGACTCTGAGGCCAGTCGCTTTCAAACGTTTTGAAGTGACAAATTCTTTGACGAACAAAAACTAGAGGCACTAAGTTGCCTAGCATCTCATGGAAAAGTCCACAAATGTGTCGTTTAATGGACAACCCCTTCTCTTTGTGAAGCCTTTTAAATGAGTTTGTTTACTAAAACGGACACAAATTAGCACCAGATCTTCCTCTCATCCCATAAATTTCTCTTTTAAACAAAAGCCCAGAAGTTAAGGCAGGAAAAAGTGCAGATTTCTCTTTAAGCCTGTTTGGCACAAGTTCATGGCGAGTGTTTGGCTCTTTAAGCGTTGCCATGACAGCCAGAAACAAACGGGAAGTACTTTACATGGAAATGTCCCGACTACAGTTGAAACCTGTGAGTGAAGAATAATGGATTTCTTTGTTGATACAGTTGTATTTCTCAGTTTAACATCCTTCCCCCACCCCACTCTTTCCTTTTAGTGTTATGTGGGAAGAAGATCCTGGGTGGCACATTAAGGAAAACCATTTAACTGACAAATCTGAGAGATTTTCCATCCAGAAGCTGCTGCTAGAAAGTGAGGCGGTGTTGCTGTTGTCAAAACAGTGATTGAACTGTTTGGGAGTTACCAAGCTGAGTTTTCATGACCAGCAGGGAAAAAATAGATTTTTTTTTTTTTTTTTTTTAAATCAGCAAAGATGTGAAAATGAAAACCTCTTAAGTGTCTGTCTTCTTCTTTGTCGGCTCTTTGAAGCTCGCCCACATGTTGATGGTTAATTTGGTCCCCTATAAACAGGATTCCGCGTCCTGACTTGCATTTGCACGACCATGAGCGCCTCGTTTCTCAGAAGTTGCTGCCAAAACAACAAAAATTTGGTTTTAGGTGAAACAGAAGCGTCATCGAATCGAACTGGCAGTTGGCGTGTGATGATGTAACGTCATGTGATCCATTATTGAACCATAAATGTGCACAGAAAAAGACAAATCATGAAATTAGGCAAAGCGAAGAACATTCTTGCAACACGGTGACTTCATTTTGACCTTTTTGTTCCATCTTAAGAAGCAAAGCAAAAAGCACCACAGGGACAAATATCATTCAATCAATCTTTATTTATACAGGCTAGTCTCAATGAGCCATGAGGACTCATCTACAAGAGGGACCTGTCCCAGACAACAATAATAGTAAACAATGGCAACAATGTACTTGTACTTATATTTGTACTTGTATAACTTGCACTTATATGTGTAAATAAATGTCTAAAAAAAACATTAATATATGTAAATAGTTTATTTTTTAGACAGTTATTTTGTACAGTTACAGCTGTTGTTAATAAATGTGCCTTTGTGACAACTGGGCCAAAGCTTTGACTCAGAAATATATTTTTGTTATTACTTTATGTAAAGAAAAAAATTGTATATCGCAATTTATCTTAAAATATTGAGATATTAATTTTGGTCCATATGGCCCAGTCGTAACATAATGTAAACATTATTCAGCTTACAAGAATGACATTATAGAAATAAAATAAAATTACTATGCAGGTTAGTATTAAAACACAGTTAGTTTGTGGGCATGAGGGACACATTAATTAAACAATTAACTAATGTTACATTTACATACATCTATATTCCAAAGTTTAATTAGTTTGTTTTTAAAATATTCTTTAAAAAAAAAAAAACTAGGAGCAAATCATAGTTTGGGAACTTGTTGAAAATTGTCACAGAATATATTTTACAAAATCAAAACAATTTTTATTTGAGTGTTTACCAGTTGCATTTCATGGCCTTATAATAGTTATTTTAATATTTTCTGATAGAAGTTTTCACTCCATATCAGGGTACTGCTCACAACTTCAAGGAATTAATGATTTGTAGAAACGTAGATTAGATTTTGTTTCTGTTTTGGACAAACCCACCTTTGAAATGATTTGAAGAACATTTTAGTTGGCAGAGGCTGAGACATCCTTCAGCTGCTGAGGGAACCAGAAGCTGTGAAACAGGACTTCATCTCAGATTTCTTTGCCTGTGCTCCCCCCTTCTGGTGTTTGAGGGGGAAAGCTGCATGTAATGGATTAAACCTGCAGATCAGATGTTGTCAGTTTATTCGTCCACCAACTTGGAAAATAGAAAACTAAAAACAGCTGATTAAGAGTTTAGGGGATGAAATGTAAATTAGCTGTAATGGAAAGTCAAATGAAAGTCAAAATCTAAGTTTGTAACCCAGTTAGCCTGAGAAAAGGGGCTGCTTGATTAAAACAAGCACAGACTTTTCTCTTAAAGAATACCAGATAGTTGAAAATAATTTTATTAACAAGATGGAGAAATGTTGGATGGAGGAAAATGATGTGAAGCAGTTCTTTAGATCAAAATACCAGCTTTGTCGTTTTTGAGATCTGTGCGTAAAACGTTTGTACAGAATCAAAACTACTTTGTTTTCATTATGTTGTTGTTGTTTTTTGTAATAAAAAAAAACCCAACAAGACATTAAAGAAAATGAATGTTTAAATAAATAAATAAAAATTATAGCTGTAGTTTTTTTTTATTAATGAAACAAGACAATTGCTTACATGACAAGTAGGTATTTCTATATATTTTAAATTAAAAACAAACAGAAAAAGGACACAACAGTTTACCATCTGTTTAAATATGATTAATTTAGCAAATGTTTTCCATAGATTAGTCAGCTTTAGATGATTACCATATTTTTCACCCTATAAGTCGCGGTGTTTTGCATAATTTGCATACCCTGTGTATTATATGCCAAAGCAACGTACAGTATTAGGTAAAATTCGAAGAAATGTGCAGTGACTCGTCCCTCTGCCCACTCCCGTATCCACGAATCAGGTTTTGAAATGTGGCTGATTTAACCGTCAAAGTGCATTTATTAAACAAAAGTGCAACTGAGACACACATTTGCTATAATTTCAAGCAAACAATTAATTGCTTTTAAGTGTTAATCTTGTTAAATTCTTGTTAAAGTCCTCCGGTGCACGCTTCCATGGCCACCATTTGATAGCCAATCAATGTTTGGCACAACACTGGCCCGTATTTCTGGGTTGTCAGCGGTGACGCATAATAGATGCAACTTATACGCCGAAGCAACCTATTTGTGGATTTTTCCACTTTATTATACATATTTGGACTGATGTGACTTATAGGGCGGTGCGACGTTTACGGTGGAAAATATGGTAAGTGGGCTTTTCTTTTGTTAAATGAAAAGTAATGATGAATGTGGCTGCAACATCTAATGAGGAGACTAGGAGTGTGGACAGAAGACTTTTTGACAAATATCTCTGGCTTAATGCTATTTTTTTTACCTATTAGATACAGATACAGTATTTTTCTTTCACTTGTATTAAATGTTGTGAAGTTTCTCATCTTGCGTCAGACATTTGAACCAAGCCATAAATTATAAATCGAAGCAATGTTTTTATAATGAAGAGTCTGTGCGTCACCCTTGACAGTACACGTATCATTCCAGTGTTACATCAGTAGCATCGTCCAGTCTGCATATTTCTACTTTCGCCACATTAATCATCTCCGCTCCTCCCTTTCCCCTCATGCTACTGCTTCACTTGTCCACAGTCGTACCTCTCATATCAACTACTGTAGTGCTCTTCTTTTAGGTCTTTCTCATAAATCTCTTCATGAACAACAGCTGATGCAGAATTCATCAGCCTGCATCACCACCAGAACCCCCTCCTCCACATCCTCTCCCCATTCTGTAGAAGCTTCACTGGTTACTATCATGATCGGTAGAGTTGAGCACAGGTGCAGACAGACATGGGGAACTCGAGTGAAAAATAAATATACATATTTATTAAAATAAATACAAAGGCTGGCGATGCAACAAAACTTTCAGAAATCGATTTTCACTATAGGAGACACGGAGGAAACGAGCATGGCGGCAGCGGAAAGCACAATCCACAGACAAGGGAGAGACAAAATGACGGAGGTTTCAAAGAGACACTAACGATGGACAATGACATACACCTGGGGAAAGGCAAGGAGGAACAGGTGAGAGTGGGAGGAGCAGGAGCTGATTACATGAGGGCAAAACAATAGGAAAGTTGAACTCAAATACAGAAATACACAAACAACCACAAGAAGACAAAAACACCACAAAGCACAAGGATCCTGACAGTTACGGGTCAAACTTCACACATTTAAAGCCGTCCATAATCTGTCCCCTCCATATTTGTCTGACCTCCTCCACTTGGCCATGCTGTCCCCCCCTCGCTCAAAACTCATCTGTTCAGGATTACATATCCAAGTTGATTGTAATTTGTTCTTTTGCTGCTTTTTTAATTATTTTGATGTTTTACGTGTTGCTTATTTGGTGTCAGGTGCCTCTAAATAAAATGTATTATTATTATTATTATTATATTATTACCTTAACTGAGATACTGACTATACTGAAATATGAATTTATGAGGCATTCGATTCTCCTCAGAAGAAAGATCTGGGAATGACTTCACACCCAACTCAACTGTGTTTCGGTTGGCTAACTGCTATTAGCAACGGAAGTCGATACCAATATTTTTGTTTCCATTTTATGCATTCAGACTCTGCAACGATGTGCTTATTAACTAGAGATAGAACAAAGCAAAGAGTGTGATTGATTTAATGAGTTAAAAACTGACAGAAGTGGAAAATAAAACTCGTTACTTGTGGGAGTTCCTGTGTTTGGTCACCAGAGGGCACCATACTCTCACACCTGCAGACAATGTGTTCCTGATTAGGCTCCAAGGTGAAAATAAAAATAAGAAATAATAAAATAAAATAATAATACAAAGTATTCAATAAAATAAAACTAATATAAATAAGGCCGCTGAAGACTCTCCTTTGGCGATGGGGCATTACCCTGCTTACGTCCGTGCTCTTAGCCCTTTGTGTCTTTAAGCAATGTGAATACTTACTTTTCTCATATGATCTTCCCAGTGAACCTCCTGAGACCTACCTGAGTACTTGGATCTCCTCGTGAACTCCTGGAAATCTTATGCATGCACCTTCAGCTGCTCATCTTGCCCTCCAGCCACTCGCCCTCCTGAGCTCCCTGGATCTTCTTATGCTGTAAAGGATTTTGGAACCCAACATATTGCCAACCATCTACCAGGAACCTGCACGTTCTGAGCAAAACGCCTGTGCTGAACTCTGAACCTGAATCATCTCCTTGCTCCCCAGGGTTCCTGTTTGATCCTGAATTATTACTCACTGTAAATAAAAGCACTGGAGTGACTCTAGTGTGTCCGAGTTGTTCGTCATCAGTCCTTTCATCCTTGGTATTCCGTTCTTGTGACGTTACTGCAGCTTTCACAAAGACAGGCTTGATCTGGGACCAACTTTCCAGTTGGTTTTTAAAACTTGGGACTTGAAAACAAGATGCTCCTTTTTTTAAACATCAGCATCATCACTAAAAATTCACACCAAAGCAACAACTGTGTAACTTTTGCAGAGGGACATTTTTGGTGCAAATCAGTATGCGCCTGTATATTATACAGGCTGCTTTAGGGTCAGCACATGCAGGGGGGTGGGTTTACAGGGTTTAGTCATTTCTATGGAGAGACATGCAGCAAAATGTACCGGTATGTACCTTTTCATGAGAATGAACATAGAGTTTAACAAGTCTTTTGGTCCATACCTCCACAGGTTTGCGGTTCACATGAACGTAAAGGTTGTTGACACTGTGATCAATGGTTTCCAACAGATCCTGAGTCTGCTTCAGATCGGCCTGGTGTCGTAGAATCCGGTTTAGCTTCGACTGTTTTCTTCTTTCAGCTCATTGAACCTTTAAACAAATGGATGTTGAGCTAAGACACACCATCTCCTGCTAATAACTGAGGAAAAAGCCTGTATAAACATGTGGTCTTAGTTTATGGTCACATGGACTCTTCAGTCTTTAAAAAATAAGTGGCAGTTCTGGTAATTGTATTAATTTTATTGATGTTCCATTGCATGCCAACACACTTAGGGTGGACACATTTTCAGACCAGCCACAAGAGATCTGCTGTCAAACCATTAACGTCAACATGACCAAACCTCCACACAGCCACAGACATTACCTACCTGCCAAATATGCTATTAATCGCATCATTGTTAAAACCTTGACTTATTTTTCCACGGATTTAAAAAAAGATACCTAATATTTGTCATACCGTTAAAAACAATAGCTACAGTGTTTTACTGTTTTGTTTAATGTTTTATAGGCTACCTAAAAGTATAATCATTTTAGTATTCATTTTCATGTGGAAATGGGAAATTTGGACTTCCAATGTGTCAAGTATTGCATCATAACTAGCAATATGAGACTTCAGCTAAGGAGACATTTTCAAGGAGGTTACCTTGACTGACACATTAAGTTCCATCCATCCATCCATCCATCCATCCATTCATCCATCCATCCATCCATCCATCCATCCATCCATCCATCATCTTCCGCTTGTTCCATAGTCGGGTGGTGGGGGCAGCAGCTTGAGCAGGGAAGTCCAGACATCTCTTCCACAGCCACCTCTTCCAGCTCTTTTGTGGGGACTCCAAGGTGTTCCCAGGCCTACAGAGAGACATAGTCTCTCCAGCGTGTCCTGGGTCTTCCCCGAGGTCTCCTCCCAGTCGGACATCCCCGAAGCACCTCCCTATGGAGGCGCCCAGGCTAGCATCCTTACCAGATTGCCCTAACCCCCTCAACGAGCTCCTCTGGATGTGGAGGAGGAAAATTTTGTTATCTAAACTGTTAGTTTGAAAAACTAACATAAATAAGCATAACTTGTTTGTGATACCAAAAGCCTCTTGTTAACTTTAAAAGGTAAGTTTTACTGTAAATTCATCATCAAATATTCTTCGAAACACAGAATTAAAAAAAAAAACTAAACTGTATTCTAAATATCCTGATGCATGTTCAATAATACAGGTAGAAAATCTAAAAAAAAAAAAAAAAAAGTTAAGTCAGGTCCTCTGGCCATTCAAAAGACAAAGAAAATGTAGAAAAATTTTGTCTTTCATCCGAAAGACTTCTTCAGTCTGGACTGAAGAAGCCTTTTGGATGAAAAAGAAACCCAGACAAAACATTTCTACATTTTTGTTTTTATTTTTTTGAACATCCAGAGGACCTGACTTAACTTTTTTGGAAGTATTCTAAATATATTCTAACTTGCTATATACAGTATGCTAATAGGTTTCTTACTGACTATTAGCTATACTATGCTAACTAGCTTCTAACTCGCTATATGCTAATTCCAGTAGGTTTCTTACCAACTATATGCTATATGCTAACTAGCTTCTACTTGTTATAAGCTAATAAGTTTCTTACCAACTACAAGCTTTAACGATCTTCTAATGCTAAAAGTTTACTTACTGAATAGATGCTATATGCTAACTAGCTTCTAACTCTCTAATAGGTTTCTTACTGACGACATGCCATATGCTAAGCTTCAAATTTTACTATGCTAAATGACCTAGATAAGTGTGTGAATAGCTAACCTGAAGTCCTGATTAGATCTGAGGTTGTAGTATTTTCATCTGCCATTTTTCTAAAGGAAATAAAACCAATTTTTATAGAAAACTACCTACTGGACTGGTGAGCTGTGTTGTGTAAAAATACAACATCTTGTATTAAAGTGTTTTGATTGTGATATTTTAAAATCATTCAGTTTAATTTTCTTGGTTACAGTTGATTTGCTCCCCAGCTCCTGCCACAACAGCATTTTTAATTTATTTTATTTAATAACTGAGTCAAAACTCTTTCATTTAACTGGCAAGCATCATTTCTGTCTTAAGAATTACAAGTTTTGATCATTTTTGCTACTTTTGTCAACATCATCAACATGGTTGAAAGAGTTTCCCATGAATTTAGTTTAGTATTTTTCAAGCCTTAATATGAAATGTGTTTTTTGCAAGTTATAAAAACTGGCGTTTTTTTTGAAGGAATGCATATTGCCCACCATATTGCAAACTAAAGTTTTGTGTTTTCCAGTTCCATCCAAGATTATATACAGTCTTTGAGGGTTCGCCATTATTTGCTGGCAGAATTAACGTCTGGTCTTTAGTACACACAACATTTAAAAAAAAAAAAAAAAAAAAAAAAAGATTAGTAATTAATGGCCTAATTTGATCAAAAGTTACAGGAGCAGGATCTTCCGAAATGTTTGGATGTGACACATTTCCAGTCTTGCTCAACTGTTGTTTCAGTTTCCTGTCATTTTTCCATGATGATGAAGCAGGGGAGCCTTTAGACGTAGTCTTTTTTCCTGCTTTTGTTTTCACTGTGTGCTGTGTGCATCACAAGATTTATTTGTTCATCTGGGCTTTTAGGCTTCTTTAAATTATACAGGAAGGAGGACAAATGGGGTAGACCGTTCAATGCAAAGTCAATCAAAAATTCACCGAGTTTTTCATTCAACCTTTATTTACATGTACACAGGTTAGTCTCATTGAGCCTCGAGGACTCATTTAGTGAGAGACCTGTTTTAAACACAGAGTGATGATAACAGTAGACAATCATAAAATAAAGCATATAAATCAGGAAAAATAAATGAAAGAAAATGGTATTTAAATAAACAAAAGGAAAAAAATCGACTACGGGTAGATAAGGCAGTGTAGAAATCTAAAAACAGGAACATGTCTGCATTGGTTTTTTCCCATGAACTTGTTGCTGTTGCTGCTGTTACACTTGAATTTCCCATCCGTGGGACAATAAAGGCTGTTTCTAACCTATTCTAACTTGGCAGATGTTTGAAGCCACTTAGAGAGGTCAAGTTCGAGAGCTTCAGATCTTTTTGTAAGATATTCCAGGAAACAGGCGCAGAGTAGGAGAAGGCCCTTTTGCCTAGTTCAGTCCTCACTGAGGGAACACTGCATGTAATCATGTCCTGAGAGCGCACGCTGTAACTGCACTCATGTAGAGACATGTAGGAGGAGATGTATGAAGACAACAGACCAAGTGATTTAAAGATGAAAATGTACCAGTGGAAGAGTCTGCATGCGGTTAATAATGACCAGTTAACCAGTGAGTCAGGGTGCAGTGGTGGACAGTAGTTCCAGCCAGTTATGGATCTTAGTGCACCATGATAGACAGTGTCCAACATCTGCAGGTGCTTGTAGGAGCGTTCATGTAGATAATGTCACCGTAATCAATGGAGGGAAGGAATGTAGCAGTTACAAGATGTTTCCTAGCATTCAGTGTTAGACAGGATCCATTTCTGTAAAAGGAACACAATTTAACTTTCAGTGTCCTAACCAAGTTTTTGATGTTGATCTTAAAAGAAAGACACAAATTGACCAAGATACCCAAATATTTGTAGGAATCAACAAACTCAATAGTGACACAATTCGAAGATAAAATAAAAGGAAGGACTGCTGGAACTGACTTCCTGTTTGAAAACAACATCCCTTTGGTTTTATCAGCATTTAGGACAAGTTTGAGAT
>JARVGQ010000116.1:33821120-33832022 GCA_031762355.1 Hypsolebias martinsi
ACATTATGAGGACTGAAGTTATGTTTGTAAGCTATTTTCCAGTTTAATAACACCTGTTGGTGAAAAGCAGATAATTTAACAGGTCATTTAGGAATGTCAAAGTCACACTTTAAACTTAAGGTAAGGAAGAATAATAAGAACAAGAACAGAAATACAAATTTCTGTGTGCGCGCGTATGTGTTGACTGTTAAACTATATAGAGACTTTGCATGAAAACTGCAGTTTTAGATATATTTGTGTTGCATCCCTGTAATTTATCTTGTAGAGAAAACTTTGGATGACCAATATAGAGGCCTTGAGCCACAAGCATCCACTACACACACAGAGTTAAATATAGACACACATCCCCTGTGTCCTGCAGAGAACAGAAATAGATGGAACCCTCACACTCCTTTATTGTTGGAATAAAAAGGAGATAAATTCCTGTTTAAAGCCGACGCCTGCAGGAAAACTGTCGAGGACCAGATTCCTGTGGCTTGCAAAGGATCTGTCCCAAACCCTGAGCTGGATTTGAGGAATGCTGCATGTTTTGTGCAGCGGTCGAGGGACAAGAGCAAAGACACCACACCACTTCCTCCCTCAGTGAGACTCCAAGAAATCCTCAACGACGCCCAGAAGACAAACATCTCCCTGCGAACCAGAATGTTTTCGTCACCCACACATTAAAATGTTCGGCGTCTGGTCGAGTTCTGTACGTTTCTGCAGGGAACCCTCTGCTCACAGAACGAAACCGGCAGAATGAATGTGAGCAAGGGCTCAACTTTTATCACCCACTGCTGCTCGATGGTTTGGCAAAAGATCTCATGAACCACAAGATGAAGGAAAAGCTTCGAAATGACTCGTTAAATGCACCTTTACAACTTGTTAACTTTTGGAGCCAACTCAATTCAAGATGGCTGCCACAGTCAGCTGAGCTTAGAAAACTACAACTGAATGGATTTGGCAGATATTTTACTGAAAAGAGGGTGTCATTGTTATTGAGTCATTCCCATCACATACTCCAAATGTTACTCTTTCCCTGAAACTAACAACTATTGGAGTCAAGTCTGTTTGTCTGTTAGCAAAATATCTCCTCAACTACTCAACAGATTTTACTGAAATCCTTAAAACTTAAGACGATTAACAGCTATCAACGTTGGGAGTAAATCCATTTCAACATAGCTGAATTAGCTTATTAGCAGTAGTATTATAATATTATTAGAAGTATTTATGATATATTATTATTAGCATTATATTACAGCTTATTAACATTATTCAATGCAAATATGTCTATAATTCAGTCAGTTTTGAGTCACACTGAGCTAAAATTTGAGGTGGTAGTAGCTGACAGTCGTTTACAACACATCAGTTCTCAAAATAAGATGATCTTTGTTTGCCTTCCAGGAATTCCAGGCCTTTACTTTAGTATCTCATGCTCTTACTGATGTTTCACTCTGCTGCACTCTCAACAGCTGGACTTTATCAGCCTTTGGCTGGATGATGCTTAAACGTTCTGTCGCTGAGGCCCCTTTTCCAGCCTCCCCCTCCCGTCGTTTCCTCTCAGCTCGGGCTCTCACTCCCCTCTTGTCATTTACCTCCAAGCAAGGTCCAAGTTCTTTCCACTTCCTCAGGACAGTAAATTCAGCCTTCCAGACAGGACCAAAACATCTCGAGCAACAGCCAGCCCTTCTGCTTCATAGTGTCGGCTGAGCAGAGAAAGTCTGTTACAAACATTGGCTAAAAAGTCCTAAAATTTGATACACTCCTTCTTTTTTTTTCCTTTCATTTTCCCCGTGCCTACCTTTGCTCTAAAATGACCCTCCCCCACTTTACCCACAACTTAACCCCTCATTCCAACGCCATGCACCAACTTCCTGTCTCTCATGGTCCCAATGTTTTTACCTCCAAACTTGATTCAGTGTTATTATCTCCTCTTCCTCGGCCTCCTTGCTCATTCGGCTGTTACTGAAAAAAGAGTTCTACAAAACTTGCAAACAATTACCCCCCACCCCATCTATTCATCCTCCAGCGAGTGGTTTCTTGGAATATGAGCAAGCGGACTGCATTACGGCATGTGCTTTTCTCTGGGTGGAGGTTTGCTCCACATGTCATAACTCACAGTCACATTGTGCACTAACACAGTGCAGCCTTCATACACGGGCCCAACACATATGGAAGTGACTAACAAGATCACGGCTGCAGACAGAAGTCTCAGACTGGAGAATATTCAGAGCTCACAGTTTAAGACGGGCAGCTCTGAAGGAATGTGTGCACATGTGGACATGAGCCGGGAGCAAGCACAGAATTAATCTTGTTTTAATGATGCTGATAGTCAAAGTAAAACATCTGCTTTGATGTTCCCAGGTTAAAGAATAAAAAGAGTTGGGCTCGTTTTAAAAACCTTTTCTGCATCTACTATATCAAAAAGCTTCGTGCAAATTGTTTCCTATACAGTATGCATTTTGCAAAGGAGGTGCATGCAGGAGTAAAAGGTGACAACAGGAATCCTCTTTACCTGTTGCATTTCTCCAGAGTCACCACTAGGTGCTGCTATTGTCACAATGTTTGATCCAGACAGCAGCACGAGATGTCACAGAGCCAAAAATGGGCTAAAAAATTCATAGTTGAGACAAAAATAGAAGGCTTAAAACAAATAAAGTGGTCTGTTTGACATTTGTTGAGACTGTTATCATCAGGGTGTGATGAGGTGACAGTATAGGATCAGATTTGTAGAGAAAATGAATGGAGATGGACAAAAATAAGCACAAAGAACAAATACTGAATCAATATACATTGGCTAAAATATGACTAATGCTAACAACTATGCTCTTTCTATTTAATTTACAGCATACTTTTTGCATTGTGTGTGCAGCTCAGAGTGCATGTATCCCCACTCATGTGCTTCATGCTAGAAACATAGAAGCCCCTGAGCAACATCATGCACATGATATGGGCCCCATCATTTCAAGACTTGCTTGTTTACAATATTTATATTCAGACACTGGTAAATACATGTGTGATGACTTCTTCTCACCCAGACTGAGCCTGTTGAAGTTGTTTTTGGGTGAATGATCTTTTTTTTTTTCTCTTTATGCTTCATTTGAGCACTTTCAAAATTACTATTTGTAGTGATTCAGTGAAATTATGAAACTGAAGTGTTTTAATTCTTTGTTCTTAAAGTCTGGTATGGTTTAGCATAACAAAAGTGTGCCAATTTAACGATACGGGTGAAACGTGGATGGGCCCAAAAGTCCGATTTTAAACCTGAATCTTTGCATATTCAAGGCGTTATTTTAAAAGTATTAAAAAATATAAGTTTTCAGTCAATAAAATGCAGATTTAGGTTAAAATTATGTGTATTTTGTCTTACATTTTTACATTTTTTTTTTGATAAACTTTGCACATAAAATAAACTACCGGTAGATAAAATGCATTTTCATGAAAACGCTGCACAAACAGTGGAAAGTGGCAACAAAGTGGCAATATGGTAGCTAAAAATAAAAGTTGCTAAAAGCTAATTGAAAGTGGCAAAAGCCTTAAGTTAAAAGAAGCTAATGGGTAGTTAAAAGTAGCAAAAGGCTAACTTAAAGAAACAAATGGCTATACATGCTGAAATGAACAAAATAGTTGCTAAAAGTATGCTGGCTAAAAGTAGCAAAAAACCAAGCTAAAAGTAACTGAAAAGATAAAGAAAAGAACGGCTACCAAAGCAGCAAAAAGCCACATGTTAAAATTAGCAGAATGGTAGCTTAAAACAAAAAGAGGCATAAAAAGGCAAAACGCTTGCATGTTTGATGGAGTAGTCTTTAAAATAAAATAAAAAATAAAAAAAACAGAAAATATTTGTAAGTAAAGTCAAACATTTTGAAACTTATAAAAGTCATAAATCAAAAGTTGTAACATCCATTTCCTATTTGAGCTAAATGTTTTTATGTGTGAAAGGTTAAAAAAAGCACAGTGCATAAGTAGTTTAATTTATAATAAAATAAGGGGAAATAAAACAGAAACAACAGGAAAACATGGTGAATTAGCAGCAAAGCAATAAGGGACAACATAACATCTGCAAAATGGAATAAATAGCATAGAAAAGTGTAAATAAAAAGTAAAACAACAACAACAACAACAAAGCTACAATTAACTAATACAACTTATGCAAAGAACAAGAAGCATAAATGTCCCATGTTATGTGTAAAATAGCAAATAAACATAATAATAATAATAACAATGAAGACGTAGGAAACATTACAAAGCGCAACCAGTTTAATACAATCAAGAATTTTGAAAATGTTTGATGTAAAACACGTAGGTTTAAAAAAAACAAACGTTGTTTTGACTGTTTTTAAACCCCCATGTGTTTCAATGGTATCTGTTCAGCCAATCAGAGGTTAGAACCTTCACGCTCCCCTCTAGAAACTGACCAATCAGGGAGCAGATATCCCAGTAATTTAACCCACGCGCTTTCAGCTGCTTGTAGCCCCGCCCCTCGGTCCCACAGCAGAGGGTGGACAGGGAGTAAAGAAAACAAGTTACCTCACTCGATGCCAAGACATGTTTCTGTTCTCCCAATGAGGGTTTAAAACCGAGGACATCCTCAGCGGGAAAATGAACAAGGTAAGGCCGGAAAACAAACCCAAACAGCGGGGAAAGCTTGAGTTTGTTCTCGGCTTATCGATGCTTAATAACGTGTATCGTTAGCAGTGATTAGGACGTTCAATGTTTTCCTGCGCATGTGCGCACTTTTAATGTTCGGCTTTATTCTCGCTTTTTGTCTCCTTATAAAGTCCATTAAATGTCATTAATTTTAAGTTGAATTTAAAACCATTAAATGAGGAGATTTTTCCTGAGCTGTTTCTCCCTCTGGGAAATTTTCTCGCTGCTTTCTGGCTCGTGATGCGTTCAGGGTTTGGACATTAATGAAATTGTTTGTTTAAAACATTATGACAGTGACTGATTTTGTTGTAGTTTGAATTTTGGTTGCTTGAAGCAGCAAAAAATGTCCGGTAAAGCTCGTTTTACACGTTTTCCCCCTAGCCAATGTTATGCTTCAGTATAATATAATTATTTAATATATAATTTCATGCAAAATATCGCAGTTTCACGATATTTCAGTTTTATCGTCTACCTCCCTTAAAGGTGGACAATAATGTAATGGCATAGCTCATGAACGACTGGACAGATTTTAATGCAACTCTCAGAAAGCAATCAATTGTACATTGATTAGGTTTTAGATTTAACTAATTTAAAGAACTGATCTAAAAAAAACACAGAAGTGGCTATAACTCAGTTGTAAAGTCATTAAAATAAAATTTGGTGTTTCCGTCTTGAAAAGTTGTACAAGATCTTTGTTTAAAAACATTGGTATTAACTGCTGGTGTCAACCTTGTTTGCGTGTTAGCAAAATATCGCCTGAACAGATGGATTTCAATTAAACTATTAGGAAGTACTCGTTACATTTATATGACAACTTTTTAACTTTTGGATTTCTCTTGATTCGGGATGGTCACCAAAAGCTCATCAAACAAACAATTGGCTGTAACACAGTCGTGTTTACAGATGTTGAGCTAAAATTTGGTGAGTCACCTCCAACACATAACTGATCTTTGTGTAAAGCTATGGCTTTCAAGGTGGCACTCTGCAATGCACCCCTTCAAGGAATGCTGCTTAAAAAGACTAGTTAAATTAGGTGGGTGGGTTTATTTGACACAATGTTACCATCATGACTACGTATTGATAATTATAGTTATTTGTAATTACAAGGTTCTAGTTACTTACATTTTGGTTCATAAATGCAAATAAGAAGAGTGGATGAGTTGACGATCATTCACTTTCTCTATTTAAACTGCAGGAAGGATTTCACGATTGTGACATTTTAAAATAAAGTATGTCTTTCAAATCAGAGCCAGGTCCATGCATCGTGGTCAGAGAGATCATCTAAAGACTTCCTGGATCTGCTGAGCATTCCCTTCACTCTTTAATTAATGTTGTTGTAATGTGACAGAAGACAGAAGTCTGTGATTTGAATTGAATTCAACAACCCATGCGTGGTTGGACTAAAGTAATTAGGGCTTCGTTAAAGAGTGGGCCTGAATTACACGAACGGTTACAATTTGTTGCTTGATCGTGATGACAGGTTGTGTGTGTGTGTGCTTGTGAGCCTGTGTGAACATGGTTCCCAAGAACCAGAAGACTTGAGAGAGCAGTGAACAGAAATCTGCCAAATGAAAAAAAGTGAAATATCTTCTCTCTGGTCTGGACAACTGGTGAAAAAAAAAGAAAACTTCAAAAAAATAACAATTGGATGTCATCTACAACTGAATAACCTTTAGGGTCAACACAGTTCAAGATGGCCACCACAGCTAACTGATCTTAGGAAGCACAGTAAATGGCTATAAGATGTTGAGCTGAAACTCCTTCAAGGAATGCTAGTTATTTGTTGTATGTCTTTGGCTGTGAACCCATTTAATACTTTACTTGGCAGCCGTGTGTTAATTTAACGCTTTTCAAAACCAACCAAGTTGAAGACGTGCATTTTAAGTTCAGAATATTTACTGTACTGTATTTGCATAGTTATTATGCAAACCCAAATCTAAAATGGTAAATGGACTGTACTTAAATAGCGCCTTTCGATCCACTCAAGATACTCAAAGCTCTTTCCAACAAAATCCGTTTCATTCACCTCCACATACACATTCACACAGCACTCTACTACATCTCTTCAAAGATCATCTGAATCTCTAGACTAATCAGTGATTTAGATCACTGATGGGACACACATCAGAGGCAGTAAGGGGTTTAATGTCTTGCCCAGGCACACTTCGGCATGTGGCTGCTGGTGGAATCGAATCCCCAACTCAATGGAGTATGACCACTGAGCCACAGCTGCCCCTTCTAAAATATACACAGTTTTAAGTTGTTTTAAATGGGAACATATAGTATGGAACGGTTCGCAGCCGAGTGTGAAGCAGCTGCGATGAGAATCAGCACCTCCACGAGAATCAGCACCTCCACATCTGAGGCCATGGTCCTAGGTCAGAAAAGGGTGGGTTGCTCTCTTCGGGTTAAGGGTGAGGTTCTGCCTCAAGCGGCGGAGTTCAAGTAGCTCGGGGTTTTGTTCACGAGTGAAGGAAGAATGGAGCAAGATGTATTGGTGCAGCGTCTGCAGTATTGCGGACTCAGTGCTGGTCCGTTGTGGTGAAGCGGGAGCTGAGCTGTAAGTCAAAGCTCTCTGTTCACCGGTCGGTCTACGTTCCTACCCTCACCTCTGGTCATGAACTCTGGGTAGTGACTGACAGAATGAGATTGAGGATACAGGTGGTTGAAATGAGTTTCCTCTGCAGGGTAGCTGGACTCTCCCTTAGAGATAGGGAGATAAGTTCAGTTATCTGGGAGAGACTCAGAGTAGAACCGCTGCTCCTCCACATCGAAAGGACCCAGTTGAGGTGGTTCGGGCATCTGGTAAGGATGCTCCCTGGGCACCTCCATGAGGAGGTGTTTTGGTCTGGAAGGAGATCCCGGGAAGACCCAGGACATGCTGGCGAGACTACCAGTATGTCTGTCAGTTGGCCTGAGAAAGTGTATGGATGGATGTATGGATGTATGGATGGATGGATGTATGGATGGATGTATGGATGGATGGAAACAAATTTTCACAAAACAGACATCCTGTAGATTTGAGCTTTAAATTCATCAGGAAATTTTGCTAATTTTTTTCCCCAGAAGTGTCTTAAAGCTACTCGTGTTTGTACTCAGTCTGTGTTTATATGCTGTTTAGAGCCAACAGATAAAATAAACATTTAAAAAAAAATGTCAGTAAACTTTTTTCCCTTAGGCATAAAAATGGGTTCTCATGTTTTTGGGTGACAGTTCTTCCATGGCACGATTTGCTGTGTGTGTTCCTGCATGTGAACCGATGATTAATTGCGTCTTCACGTCTGACAATTAGTGTTGTTGAGGAAATCGGCCTCGGATAAACAACGAGATAACATTGTCCTGTCGCTCCAACCTTTCCTGATTGTGGTTTGGTCATTTTTGCTCCTGTGTGAACCAGACTCAGTGCAGATGAGCGGATGTCAGCCTTGATCAGATTCTTCTGATTAAAAATAAAACTAAAAACATCCAGCTTTCTGGGAACATCTGAAGAAACCTGGTTCAAATGGAGATACAAAAGTGGCCAAAAGACATTATATAGCTGTGTCTGGTGTACAGCCTATAGGCTATTCTATGTTTATAATTACTGGGTGTAACTGAGAGCTTTGATGGCACACCATGGTTGTGTTTACTTGGGACGCCCTCTGGTCACTGCCAAGTCAGGAAGCTGAAACAGAGGCTGCTTCACGTTCCCTTGTGCCAGATGCAGTTCCACCAGTTGGAAGCCGACACAAGCAGCTATTCACGCTCACCTGCTGCGTTCAAACTGAATGAAAAGGATTCCCTTTTAGTGTGACAGGCGCTCCTGCAGGTTTACATGTGTCTCTGGCTACACCAGGACCAGATCTGGTTCCAACAACAGTTAACCATCACCCTGGATGGTGTCAGGCTCTCTGAGGCCTCATCGCAGCACAGCGGGGGGAGCATTTTGAATTAAATATGAATACATGCAGAGAAGGGGGCTGCACTGCAAAAAGGGACGTTCTTGTGTGTGTTCGCTCCAGGAGTCCCACAGGAGAACGGAAGTGTATCAGGGCGGCATTCTGACTTCACCTCAGGAACAGGCAGTCTCTGTTCCCTGCTCTGCTGGTCTCACCCTTTGGATAAATGCTCTCACACATCCACCAACATGTTTATTAACACGCACGCTGGACGATGCCAACTACTGGTGCAGGAACTCAGATACTGATGATATCCTCTCAATGGAGGGTGGATAAAAGTACACAAGAAGTACCAAACGACATAGTTGGTGTGCAAGTACAAAAATAAAAAAATAAAAACTTCAATCAAGTTTTGTAACTCGTAGGAACATAAACTGAATTTTAAGTTGTAACATGTACATTTTCACATTCATGATATTGCTATTTTCTCCATTAGCATTGAATTGCATGTAAATACTATTGTTACAACTATCAGATTAAAGTGCAACTCACATTTTAACAACCAGTCTACCTTAAATTGTACAGCAGTGTGCAGAAACATCTGCCATACAAGTGGCATCAGTCTAATTATGTCTAATAAAGTGGAAAAAACATAAATGCGTCTCTTCGCCTCGTAAGTCGGACCTTTTATGCGTCATCGCTGACCACCTGGAAATGTGGGCCGGTGTTACGTCAAAAATCGCCAAATAGTGTCAGTGGGACTAGACCTGTCACAGTAAACAATAAATCAATTAATTGCATGATAAATGAAACTTATCGACCTCATTTTCATTTATCGGCTTTATCATTTCTTTGTGTCTCTCTTTCTACTGAAGACACTGGATGACAAAAGCTCAACTCCGGTGCTCTTCCCTGACCCCTCCCTTTCTCTTTAAAATCAGTTTTCACTGTCCAAAATTGCGTTTTTAGATGATTAAAAGTAGCTAAGCTGAGAAGCTACGCTATGAGCTAAGCTAACAGGTCAACCTCGGAGAAAAAAAATAAAACTCTGTCTTGTCGAGCTCCAAAATTCATGGTTGAAACCCATGCCTTTGTGCAAAAAGTTGTTTTTCTCTGAAAAAAGATGAGAACTTGTTTACTGATTTTTTTTATTAAAAGCTTTGTGTGAAAAATGCTATGCTAAAGAGCTCAAACCACACCGAGCGTCCGCCATTTGAGAAACAAAGAGAGACAGCCCATGCCACGTCCAGGGGCCTCCCTCCCATTTTTCTTAAAGAGACACGCTGCTCACTCCCTCACTATCCATTCTTCAGTTCAAATGGTCTTATATTGCCATCCAGTGGTCAAAAAGGACTACACTCAAAACAAATCAACCAACATATCTTCTTAAATTTGACAATAATTACTAATTACTGTCAAATTTCAAACAATTTTAACGTTTATCGCAATAATTTCTGAGACAATTAATCGCCCAGCAAAATTTGTTACCATGACAGACCTATTTTTAGGCTGTAC
This sequence comes from Hypsolebias martinsi, assembly GCA_031762355.1. NCBI lineage: Eukaryota > Metazoa > Chordata > Actinopteri > Cyprinodontiformes > Rivulidae > Hypsolebias > Hypsolebias martinsi. Next base: position 33,831,143 of record JARVGQ010000116.1, read on the forward strand.
GGTGTTGTTACATGTGACCTTTGTGTCAATCAAGCAGCATTTCCTGCAGCCAGGAAGCCTTACACGACAGCGGGTGTTTTTGTTCCCACACCACACTTCCATTTTCTTACTTGCACAAACAAAGATGAATAAATAATTATGTTGTTTTTAGATGGACCAATGTCAAATCCAACAGCCTTGGAAACATTGGAAAGCCTTTAATTTTTCAAACTGCGGAAGAAAAAGTAAAAGTTTTGCGCACAGTCTTATAGATTTTCACACCGCCTATTTTGAGCATTTGCCCAAATTCTGTCAATCATTCCTTTATCAAAACTTTGCAAATTATAAATGTTATAAATAATAAACTATCATAAGAACCACAAACTAAATAAAAAAATCACCTTTATACGGCAGCCTGGCTTTTCTGATTTCTAACAACTGGCTTCAGTCGTAGAAAAACTATAAAGCGACCTCTACATGTGGATGTTCATTAGATTTGATTTAAAGCCAAACAATTGTGCTTTCTTAACATTTTACTATATTTGGGATTGATTTAAAACAATCAACTACTGACACTGAATAAAACAACATAATCTCTGTATCAATTTTCATCAAATCATATGACGAGTTTGTGAATATTTTGGAAACCTTATATGAAAAAAACTGTGTACAAAAATATCATACTAAGACGAATGTTGTTGATCAAAAATGGATGACTAAAGGATTAAGAAATGCATGTAAAAAGAAAAACTATTTGTATTCCTGTTTCTTGAAATGTCGTACACAAGAGGCAGAAGACAAATATAAGAAATACAAAAATAAATTAGTGGGGATCATAAGAAAACATAAGAAAGAATATTATAGTGATTTATTGAATAAAAGCAATGGAAACATGAGGGCG
>JARVGQ010000116.1:33877549-33888171 GCA_031762355.1 Hypsolebias martinsi
TGCAAGATTTTTGTTTAAAACGTGGCCATGCAGTGAACCCGACGATACTTTCATTGTAAACGTGGTGAACAAAAGCAGGAAGTCAGTCAGAAGAAGACGGGAACATCTCGTTCTTTTTAATCACTTGATGTAAAGTAGCTGAATGAAGTGCAAAGTTAGCATATATTTAAATTTTATCTAAAAAAATAAATCAATCTCCACACTAAATTGCAAAAATAAAAATGAAGACCTTGCAGCTGTCAACAGAACCAAGCGCCCTGCCTACCGAACCCCACCCCCCGACACCTGCTGGCACCGATGTAACATTAAGATAGCGGCACACAATCCAGATGCGCTAGCTAAAATAGTAGAGGTAGTGCTAAGATTCTCTCAAGCTGAGCCGTATCCCCACCCCAACCCCGCACGCGCTCCAGAGTTGCATTCGGGTCCAAAAAATCCAACTCAACCCAGCCCATAGCCATCATTTCCTAACCCCACCCAATCCAACAAATTAACAGTAATTCCAGGTCCGAACCCAAAACACCCCCCACAAACACCACATTTTTAATTAAGCTTTGACTACTTACCGTATATAGTTATTAACGGTCGGTGGACGCGTGCAGCTGAGTAACGGGGGCAGAAGATCTGAGCTGAGGGGGTGTTTGTCCATTCATGGCCATCAATGCTCATTAAATCCCTGCTTCTGCCTGCATTCTGCATTATTCAGACTCGGGCCCTGCTCTGACATGACGGATATTTTGTGATCTCACCTGTTTAGGTCGTCGACCGCGCGCATTCGCTGAGTGCAGCGGCTCAGTGAACGTCCATTTGGGCTGATGGATCACTGGCAGTAGTCCATCTGAAGCTTAATTGAACTTTTTAACTCTTTCAAGGCTGGTCAGCGTGCGGCAGATGATTGTATGGCATGCCATGTTGCCATATAATTGAATTGTCAGCTGCGTGCATCTGCTGACGAATCAAAAGCCCGACACCGACTCAGCCCGCACGTTAAGCACATTATGGACCAGACTGGCCCTAATCCAGGTTGGGTGGGGCCGGGCTCTGGGTTCCAGGTTTGGGTTAAAAATGCCAGCGCAAACGCGCTCAAACTTTCAGTACAAACAGTGCAGTGGTACAACAAGGCAAGTAATGTAGGGGAAGCACTGGAAGAGGTCCCGTTTCTTGACACGTTCGGTTTGATTCACCAGAAGGCAAATAATGAAAGTGTTGCTGGATCTGAACCGGACCTTCTGTCTCGAATCTATCCGGTCCGGGTCTTTGCATATAGATAAAACCTGTATGAGATGGGATGTTTGGGTTGGCGAGGGTCTTCTGACAGGCTTCCCTCTGGATTTACAGAGGTGATTCTGGATGCAGATGCCAAAGATGGCTGCATTCCCTCTACACACACCCACACACACACTTCTGTTTATCTGATGATCAGGTCCACAAGGAAAGGATGGAATCAGCACATTCCTCGCTGCATACGCAGATAAAATTCTCTCCTCTTTCTAGGTTATTACCCGTTCTTGAAGATCTACCAGTCCATGCAGCTGGTCTACACTTCGGGCATATAGTGAGTCTCATTCTCTTATAAGGACTTTGTATAAATCTGGGGTGTGTTGACTCCGGGATATTTTCTTTCATTACTTTGAGGGTTCAGCATCACAATTAAATGGCGTTTTTCTTCCCGAGTCCAGCTTTTATCACATTGTTTTTCATCTTGGTGCCTTTAAACATCCTTACTGCCAACTTAATATATCATTTAAATCAGATGTTCCCAAACGTTTCAGCTTTTTGACCCACAGAATAAAAGTATTAAAGAATCTTGACTTCTAAGTAAGTATCTGATAGTAAGTATTGCTAATAAGCCATGTAATAAAGATCACATTTTAATGAATTTATGACTATTGTTTTGATTTCTTTGTATCAGAAACTACCTATGCTTTTGGCAGTCACATGTAAAGTTAATTTGATATCTGTAGATTATCTCACGACCCCCTCGTTTTATGTTTCACGACCTCTTGACCACAACTTTGGGAACCACAGTTAGTTTCTGACACCTTAAAGAGCCTTTCCTTTCATTTCCACTCATTCTGTGGCTTCATAAAAAGGTTAATTTGCAACATTTTGTCTTTCACAGTGACCTTCAAGGCACCGGAGGCAGAAGACTATGCATAAGCATCGAACCGGCCCTGTTGCTAAAGGGTGACATCATGGTGAGTCAGACCAGGAGGAAACAGAAGACCCCCGCATACGGGTGGGGGTGTAATTATGACTTTTTAAAAATCATTACGAGCTGATAAACTTCATCCCTAAGATAAATATTCTGATCTTGTGAACAAGGACTGGTAATTTGTCTGAATCATCTGTGTAAGTGTCTTACTGCCCAGCCAACCTCGCTTTCTGCTGCCCTCTTCAGGTGAAATGCTACCACCGGCGAGCCCAGAGCGCCGACAGAGACACGGTGTTCAGGCTGCAGTTCCACACCTGCACCGTCCACGGAGCCCAGCTCTGGTTCGGCAAGGGGGAGCTGGATGAAGCTCACACCGGTGCGTTGATCCGGGGGTGGATACGGTTAGGAAATGCTGCGGGTAGTTTTAAATCCAAACCAAACGTGGTTCAAGAGACAAACTGAAATTAAATGTTTTGTTTATATTAGTTGGTTATTCTGGAGTCTTAATTTGTTTTATTTAACCTAAAAGTAAAAAGTTGTGTTCTGTTTATTGGTTCGCTGTATTTTTTATTCATTTGGTAGAAGGAAGTGAGAAAGCTTCCAGCTATCCAGTAAAAGTACCACACGGAGAGCAGCCTTCATTAGTTTTTCAGCTCACGTTCATCAAACTTCATTTATAATGACTGAAAAGTTTCTTCAACTTGACGCATCAAGTTGAAGAAACTTTGTAAATTGTGTCTTTGGGAATTACATGTAATTACTTTTGTAAAATCACACCAAGTTTGAGTGAATCTTTTGTCCAAGAATGATAAAATTCAAATTACATCGCCATGGCAACCTGGACTTATCAGCATCCCACTGTAGTCCCTCCAAAAACAAAGTCTAGTAGTTTCAAACTAAACTTTTGATTCATGAGAACAAACTTTTTTTATATATAATAGTCCGTCTGTTTTTAACTTTACAAATGTTATTGTTTCCTAAACGCCTGGTTTTTGCTTCTCCGGATGCTTTTATTGTAAACTGATGTTCAAACAGACACCGACTCGACAGCAGCCGTTTAAACGTTGAATTGTGGGAATATATTTTCCGTGGTTTTGGCCTCATAATTCTGTGGCGGAATAAATCCCTACCAAGTAGCAGTTTGGTCCTCACCCTGGAAGTAATGACAGCTCCCAGGAGGAGTGTTCAGTGAGAACGAGATGCGCTACAAGCCACAATGACAGTGTGTGAAGAATAAAATAAAAATCACCGCTCAGAGAGAGTTTATGGTACACGCTTATTGGCTTTGCATTCCTTAAGTCAAAAATGAATGTGCTCGTTACTTAATTTCCCCCTCGGTTTCAATTTCCATGGAATAACGGATCATGTCTGTAGGAGGAATGTGGTTTTCTGTACAAGATATGAAGTATTAGATCAACAGAAATGTGTTATTCTGCGTTCTTGTATCTTGGGATACATCTGTGGAAAAAGTGAGATATTTGATGCTGGAGTTTGATGGGGTTTATGTACAATTTATATTTATAAATCTGCACCTTGTGTGACAATATTTACCTTTTAAAACGGAGATCTAATTTAGTGACGTGTGTTTCATCACTGGAAAGCTGTTATTTTGGAGAGATTTGACTCTTGTTTCTTTCCCTCAGATGAACGTTTTCCATCCGATGCCACCGTGGAGTTTGTCTTCTCTTCTGGACCTGAGAGGATCAAAGGTTAATTAACCTCAAATCAGATTCAAGCAGGGCAGCGGCAGAAAGAAAACCTGGAATTAAACTTTTTTTTTTTTTTTTTTTCTCAGGACGTGAATACCACAAGAACGACCCGGCTGTCATCGTCGACTACAACACCTCTGACCCGGTGGTTCGCTGGGATTCTTATGAGAACTTCAACCAGCGGTACCAGGACAGCCTGGAGGGTAATTCTTGTTACTGCGACTACCGATGACCCGGAGTCAAATGTGTTTAAGATGTGGTGGAGATCGGATTAAAGAATCGGTCAATGCTATCGCTAGCATCGATGTGTTTTGGTCCTTCGTCATAGAAAATCCTTTTGTCATAGAAATGTTTATTCTCAAGCAACAGACAACTACTGGTAGATAAAAATGGCTAAAAATATCTAACTTTCCTACTGTGGTTGCTGATACATATATCAAGATTTTATTTCAATGTTATATTTGGTCAAAGAGCCTCTGCAGAGGAGCCAAGGAACTGCTGGTTGAAAACCACTGTCCTAGACAATCATAACCAAAGGAACACGAAAGAACAACAAACAACTTTGTTAAAATTTGTTTTACTTTATAAAATGAGCTCTCTGTTTGGTTTGTTTCAGATATTGCTCATACCAGAGGTCCTCTAGATGGCAGCCTTTACGCTCAGATAAAGAAGCGCCGCGGTCCGGGTTCCGATTCTCTGACCTCAACTAACGGTAGCAGCCCAGGAGGCGGCTTCTTAGAAGATAGGCCCGATCATATGATCACCCAAAGTTCTGACCCCAGCTTTTCTCCCCACTCCCTCCATTTGAACCAATCGTGTATCCATCCCGATCACTCTGAGGATCCTGTCCGTCCCCCGCCCCCGACCAGGCAGGAGAGGGAGGAACTTGAACGTCTCCTCGGAGGGATCGAGGGGAACCCAGACGGAGAGAGAGAGACCGCCATTTTGGATGATGGAGATTCTTGGCCCTCAGAGAGGAGTGGGGCGCTGCGGCTCAGTCGGTCGTGTTCGTGCAGGGATGGTTACCGCTCCCAGCGCTGTGCTGAACCGGGCTGTGACCGCACCCTCCTCATGCCTAACGGCTACTGCCTCGATCGAGCCCCTGGCACCAATGGTCATCACGGGGCGAACCCCCCCACTAGCCCAAACCCAGCTGCTCCTCCGTCACACATGGACATGTGTCAGCATTACGGCCCACACTCGCAACAGTCCCTTCCACCTCCAGATCTAGTGTGGGATCGTCAAAGTTACCCCTCTCACTTTTTACACCGTACCTGCTCAGAGGTGCCGTCACCTCGACATATCTGTCCGTATCCGTCACAAGACCTGACCCCTCACTCTCACAGTCATTCACACCACCCCATGTCTGCCCCCGGCCGCCTCTGCTGTCATGAGGAGGCACCTTTTCACCATCCTCCTCCACCTCACAGCCACAACCATCCTCTCTCACACCCCGCAAAGCCCTCCACCAGCCCGACTTACCAAGATATAATGCTAATGGATGGTCTGCCACCCCCGGGCTGTCTTTGTAGGGACTGCAGCATCAGGAGAGAAGACTCTGCTGCCTATCACAACTTGAGGCTGGACCGTGGGGACGGCTTCCACTGGGACAGGGAGGCGGAGCTTCAACAGAGGGAGGTGGGGCTTAGGAGAGCCCGGGAGACTGAGTTACCCAGAGGATCAGAGATCCACTGGGAAAGGGACCCGGGGCTCAGGCGGGGCAGGGAGCTGTCACTGCACTGGGAGCGAGACAGGGAGGCGGAGCTTCAGTGGGAGAGAGATAGAGAGGCTGAATACTGGCACAGGAGAGCCACCGTAGCCTCCTACGGCCCACAGGGACATGATCTGCCAGCCTTTACCTTTGACCCACTGCCGTCAGGCCACCCGGCTTATCCAGAAGCATCAAGGTCCCATGCTCATTCTCACCTGGATCTGAAGTACAGCAGCAGCAGTAGCGGGTACCAAACACCACGTCAGGCTTGCCTCTACTCACCGTACCAGCCCTCGCCATCTGAAAGCAGGGGCTACGCCTCAGGCTACCAGTCTGAGTCCACATCTCCACTCCCTCCTGCCTCCTCCATGACTGGGTCCTGTAGCCATAGCAACGGGCCTACAGACCACAACCACCATCACCGGCATCCAGACTCGCAGCAGTCATACAGCCCTGACTCGCATACCGGTGAGTAAAACTAATATGTTTTTATTTACTAGGAATGTTGTGAAAATAAATTACACTGCATTCTTTTCACAGTCAGAGAAACTTTCTGAACACATTTGACCCCAACTGATTACTGTTCCCATTGTGTCCTGCTCTCAGATGGCCTTCGTAGTTCTGGTGAAAGTGTTGGCTGGAGGGATCACATTACCCACAGTTCCTTTAAGAGGATCCACAGAGAAGGCCATGTTGCCTGCTCCACACCTTCTGACATGTCTGGACCTTCCACTCCTGTCCACACCAGTAGTCCTCTCCGAACGCAGGAGAGGTATGTTTGTGTTTTTACTTTGAGGGATGGATTGTGTTGCTAAATTTAGCGTAGTTGGCAGTTCTATGGAGACAATATCTAAGTTGCAGTCTTTGTCATGACTGGGGATCCATTTGCACTAAATGTTGAGATATTTGTCTGGATATGAGGTCAAGATGGTGATAATGATGCCTAGTGCACAAGCTTTATCGTATGTTTTACTGATTTAAAAAAAACATTGCTGTCATAAGTTTTCCCGTACTTTGATTGGATCTTAATGTGTAAATAACTAGAAGGGGCTGGGAAACATATGAGTAGAGGAAACCACTGAGCTCAGTACGTATCAGTCATTTTTTCTGTTTTGTTTTTCCGTTTGGTTAAGACACAAGGTTTGGTTCAGTTCCTTAAAATCCAACTGTTGCTTAATGTGAACTGATTGTAAGGCATTGATTTCATGTCCACAGTCAGTAGTGTATGATCAGAGAGTGCTTTGTGTCTTTATGGTAATAATAATAACCATGTGTGTTTGTTCAAGCCCCAGTCCAGGAAGGGGGGAATATGACATCCGGACCACAGACATCATCGGCAGTGACAATGAGGACTCCCCGACTCAGGACGAACACTTTTGTAACTCCAATGGTGTCCAGGAAGCTGTAGGAAGCTCCAACACCAGCCCAGAGCAGTCGTCTCTTTCACTCACCAAAAATACACAGTCACAAACTGAATCCCCCGACTGCGGCACTGCACCAACCAAAGCTTCCCCCACCACCCCACCACAGCAGCTCTGCAGCACAGATGCACCGTTAGCGTCGTCGCCTGCGTCAAACCAGGGTCCCCCTACATCTGCATCAGACACATGCCCTCAGTCGGGACCACTCACTCCTCCAGCCCTGCGTTCTTCAGAAGCTGCTGCTGTACCCTCTGCAGTGGTACAGCCTCAGACCCAGACCCAAGCCAATGGTTCTCCAGAGCCGACCTCAGTGCAGGTCAATGGATCTTCTCCAACGATGAAATCTGACCCAGATGCCCACAAGCCCACCACCTCCAGCCCCTCGTCTGCTCTCGCACCGTCCTCCCCGCAGCCAGGACCTGGCAGCGCAGATGGCTCACCGGTCTCTGACGCTCCGGTTCCTGGTTTTGCCACCCTGGGAAGGAGGTTAATGCTGAGTGGATCAGAACCACACCACTCTAATTACCTGCAGCACCATGGACCCCCACATCACCACTACCTGGGCATGGAGCACAGCGTTGCCATGGATACCAACAAAAGGCACTGTTACTCTGGACCCACCCCGCAGCTCCAACCAGCCTCCTACTCCAACTACTCCACCATCTCCATCCCCCTTCCTCCCCCACAGCCGCCTTTACCGGAGAAGCGGTATCAGCCCGCTCACCCAGGTTCTCCCATCGAAGGGGTGAGGCCATCCGGGGGACACGTGCCTCCCTCCACCACCCAGCATCATGTCACATTTTCTCCCAATGTGGGAGAAATTGCACCCCCTGCAGGCCTAAATGATGACATCAACCGGGTCAGTGTGAAATTTGTCCAGGACAGTTCGAGGTTCTGGTACAAACCTGCCATCTCCAGAGAGCAAGGCAAGCTCCTTATGTCACTTCAATCTTTCAGCGTATACACGTATGAAGGTTGTAACGTTAAGCTGTGTTTGGTTGAAGCAATCGCAGCGCTGAAGGAGAGAGAGCCGGGAACCTTCCTGATCAGGGACAGTAACTCTTTCCAGGGGGCCTACGGTCTGGCTCTGAAGGTGGCCACGCCTCCCCCCAATGTGAACCACAACAGCAAAGGTAAAACTGATTAATTACATTGTTTTGTTGATTTAAGAGCTCTTAGATCAGGCGTTTTAATTACGAAACAATGATTTTTGTCGTTTTTAACAATTAAAACCTGGTTTTCCAGCGAGTGACCCTCTGGAGCAGCTGGTGAGACATTTCCTGATCGAGACTGGACCCCGAGGGGTCAAGATCAAAGGATGTCAAAACGAGCCCTACTTTGGTGAGTTTGCCTCTCCACTTGTTAGTCCAGGCCCATGTTTAACTTTTTCATTTATACCTTTATATACCTTTAATACGTAATAAAGTGGAAAAATCCATAAATACGTTGCTTTGCCGTCACCGCTGACAACCTGGAAATGTGGGCTGGTGTTGTGTCAAAAATAGATTGGTTTCCAAATGGCAGCCGCGGGGGCGTGCACTGGAGGACTTTAACAAGAATTTAACAAGATTAACACTTAAAAACAATTATTTGTTTACTTGAAATTATAAATATATATATAAATACAACTTTTGCTTAATAAATGCACTTTGACGTCAAATCAGCTGCATTTCAAAAGTATTCGCTGCCTCAGTGCTCCAGGAGAATGCAGAGAAAATCAGGAAGTAGGAACACTGCGCATTTCTTCAAAATTTAACAAAATAAGCACCTAAAAACAATTATTTGTTTACTCGACTTTATAGTAAAGGTGTATCTCAGTTGAACTTTTATTTATTAAATGCACTTCAATGATCAAATTAGCTGCATTTCGTCGGGGCGGCGCAGTGAAATGAAGCTGATTTGATGGTTGCTCCAAGCGAGCTGGACAAAGGTGGCAGGCTATGGCAAGCCGATTTTGTCATTAATAGTTACTTTTACTTATTGCATGATACAAAGGCATGCCATACAATTCGAGTGCCATCTAGTGGCTGAAAATTGTAGTGTTCAATATTTTCAGTCAGAATGATTGAAAACCGTCATATCTCAGCCAAAAATTGGTTTATAAATATGAGAAAAAAACATCCATAAATACGGCGCTTTGGTGTATAAATCGCAGGACATGTAAATTATGTAAAAAAAAAAAACTGTGACTTATAGGCCGAAAAATACAGTACTTATTGTACTTATATGTACCTTTATATACCATACATATATTTAATTTATACCTTTTCATTTGGGCGGCCTCCGAATGTTTCGGTACAGTTGATATGTGCTCAGATCTAAAAGCTGCTTCCTTGAATCCAGTTTCTACGTCCAATCAAATGATTTGTCATAAATAAAACTTGCATTTGACAATAATGTCCTCATTCCATGACCTTTTCTGTTCCTCATGTTTTTGTCAAAGCTCATGCAAAGACACACGTGATGAAATGCTCCAGACTTGGTTTAAAGATTAGATTATTTCAGGAACATAAACATTTGGACCTGCAGTCATGTGGCTTTTTTCTGTTTATAGTTTAGATTAAAACTGGAAAGTCTTATCTTAATGAAAACTGCTTTTACATGTGCTGCGTTCTCTTGGAAACATTTTTGTTGTTCTCCACAGGGAGTCTGTCTGCACTGGTCTATCAACACTCCATCACTCCCATCTCTCTGCCCTGCGCTCTTAAAATCCCTGAAAAAGGTTGGTGTGAGCTCATCTCTGGACTGTTTTCTTCTCAGAGCCTGAAGCTGAGATAGCCTGGTTTAACATATCAAAACACGCAGAACGTTGCTTTAATACAAGGATGTTTTGAAATATTTTATTGGACACAAAGCAAATGTTATATCTTTGTCGTCAGATCTGGTTGGAGAGGTGCAGGAGGTTCAACAAGTCAGTAACATCAGTACAGCTGCTGACCTGCTCAAACAAGGAGCCGGTGAGTTCTTCTTCCTAAACATTGTTAGCTTAGCTCCAAAACAGGCATTTTATATATTTACATCCCACTCTGCTAACAAGCTAAACCCTTCGCTCAGGTCCAGCACGCTCTGCTGTTCTGGCTCAATCCAATGCTGTTTTGCTATCGTTCAGTCTCACCATGACTCTACTCGCTCTCTGTGATTTTCAATGTGCCGCCTCGGATTTGGGCCGGATCGTCATAGCGAGGCTGTTCAGCGACATTACCGTACTTTCAAAACATTCACGTTCAAATCAAGCAAATAAGTGAAATGAAGCACAAAACACACACCATCCTCCACGGCAGGGGTGCCCACATTTTAAAATGATCAAGTCAAAGTGGGCCCCGTTTACACGAGAACAACCTCTGGAAACATTAGTGTTTGTTCAGTGTTTATTGGGGGTAATAAACAAAAAATTAGTGGGTTTACACAAAAAAACGCTGTGGTTTCCATGTCAGTCGGGTTGCCAGATAAGAATTTATGAACTATAGTACTGACACTTTAAAATGATAGTATTTTGACCTAAACTGTAATGTGTGGACTTTGGACTGCAGCCGCCTGTAGTGCGCACGTACGACTTCACACTTGCAGAACATTTCACTCCTCTGTTTGGGGGGGGGGGGGGGTCCCCTGAAAGTCTCGACTGTGAG
>JARVGQ010000116.1:33902638-33912937 GCA_031762355.1 Hypsolebias martinsi
CTTGAAGCTATCTGTCACTCCTACAGAACATCTCACCACTGTCCTGCTGTCCTCATACATGTCCTGCTGTCCTCATAAATGTCCTGCTGTCCTCATACATGTCCTGCTGTCCTCATACATGTCCTGCTGTCCTCATACATGTCCTGCACCAGTTTAACGTTCTGCAACACCAGATTTCCTCATAAATATTTTAACTCCTAAATAAATAAAGTTAGAACCTCAATGTCACGGTAGAGCAGCGTGTTTAGGCAGACGTCTGAGACATTTTAGTCAAAGCTACAAGAAAGGGATGAAACCTACCGTCATGTTTATCAGGACTTTGGAATTGGGGTTGTCAAACCTCACGGTCACCGAGCGTAACCCGGCATCCTCCACCACCACCGACCGGGGGAAGAGGAAGAACGCGACCAGAGAAGAGGCCAGAAGGCAGAGCACGACCGACAGGACCACATACAGCTTCCTGCAAGGCAAACATCACAGGTCCAAATGGATCAAACCCGTTGAATCCCACAGAGCACGGATGTAGAAGTTAGGGTTTATAGATGAGTTGAAACGAAATGTCAGTACAGAAAACAATCTTTGGACACTTACAAAACCTAAAAACATTTTAGAATCATATCTTCATTTATTAAAGAAAAGATAAGAACAGGTACACATATAAACTTTAAACATTAGACCTGGAGGAGTGTAGTTAAGGATCCTAACTCTTTAGAAACATCTTTTTTTTTTTTTACTTTACCAGTAATTTGTGGCTACTTACGTGTGTTGTGGCTGCAGCCTTTGGTCGCTGTACGGGATGAGAGCAACCAGCTCGTTAACCTGCTCTGTAGAAAGAAACAGCAAGGAAACAGTCTGATCAGCAGTAAATCATATAATCTTCATCAAAAGAAGTCGAACGTTTTGCACATTTGAGATACCGGTACTTGAATCTGTTTTACTTTTCTGGCCGGCTGTTTCACCTCAAACCATTAAAGCTGAACTTTTACATGAAAACCTATTATTTTGGCTCTTCTGTCTTCAGGGTTACCACAGCGAGTCATTCTTCGTCTCACTCCACCTCCATGCCGTGTACCTGTTGTGTACCTGTTGTGTACCTGTTGTGTACCTGTTGTGTGCATGTGTACTTCCTCTGTTGTTAAATGTGAGCATGCTGAGTCAGTGTTCACACACTAGTTTCCTGTTTCTTCTTCTTTTACAGTCAGTCCACTTTCATCCACAACATTCACAACATCCACCACAACATTCAGATCATATCAGATCAATCAGGGATTGCGTTGTATTTTTTTAGTGATTGTAACGTTTGTATTTTGTAAAATATTTTACTTTCTTTACTAAAATTCTACCGAATGAAATACAGATCTCTTCAGTCCTTTCAAAAATATTTGTCACACTGAAATATACTTAAACATTATTTCTCTATTTTCTTAGAGTTTAGCTAATTTTGCTCATTTTAGCTTTTTGCTATGGTTTTGCTCATTTTAGCTAGTCCTGCTAATTTTAACTTTTAGCTAAAGTTTTCTATCAGAATCTGTGACTGCCCTGAGCGGTTAGTTGAACAGTCCTGAGCTAAAGTTTTGCTAATTTTAACTTAAATAGATACAAATTTACTCGTTTTAACTTTTGTCCAAGGTTATGCTTATTTTAACTTTTAAGTTTAGCTCCGTTTAAATTACTGTTTTGCTAATTTTAGTTTTTATTTTCTGTTTTGCTCATTTTAGCTTTTTGAAATATTTTTGCTCCAACAAATTTTAGCTACTGTTTGCTCATTTTAGTTTATAGCCACAGTTTTTCCTAATTTTGGCTTAAAGCTAGAACTTTGCTCATTTTAGCTTTTAATTAATGTTTTACAACATTTAACTTTTAGCTAGTTTTAGCTTTTTGCTGTTTGTAAAACTTTGCTTTTCCTTATGGTTTTAATTAAATTAGCTTTTAGCTACTCTTGCTGTGTTTTTTAAGCTATGATTTAGCTATTTGGGCTTTCATCTCATCTTTAGCTACACATGACTTTTACATTTTGTTTTGATAAGTTTAGCGTTTAGCTATTGTTTTGCCTATTTGAGCTTTTAGCTAGTTATGCTAATTTTAGTTTACAGCCAGTTTTTCCTCATTTTGGCTTAAAGCTAGAACTTTGCTCATGTAGCTTTTTGCTAATGTTTTACAACATTTAACTTTTAGCTAGTTTTAGCTTTTTGCTGTTTGTAAAGTTGTGCTTCTCCTTATGTTTTCATGAAATTAGCTATTAGCTAATCTTGCTAACTGTGGTTTATAGCTATGATTTAGCCGTCTTGAGTTTCATCTAAAGTTTAGCTACATTTACATTTTGTTTTACTAGGTTTTAGCTTTTAGCTATTGGTTTGCCTATTTGAGATTTATCTAGTTTTGCTAATTTTAGTTGGGTTTTTTTTCTGCTTATTTTAACTATGACGGTTTAATAAACATGTTGCCTTCACATTGACTTCTTTCTTTAACTAACCTGAAGGGATCCGTCCAGTCCCCTGACATGCTGGACATGTTATGCTGTCCCTGCCCGTGAACTCCACGTACGGGAACTGAGCGATGTCCTCTCTCCGGTGAAGGCCGTCCAGAGAGTCGTTATCCGAGTGTCCGTGTTCTGCTCGCCGCTCGGACGTCTCCTTTTCCGGGAGAAGCAGCAGGCTGCTGTCGCTCCGAGACCAGCGCGTCCCCATGCCCGACTACAGTCCGTCGAGAGGAGGATGAAACGGGGACATCCTGTCCCCCTGCAGTTAAACCTACCGGTGTCCCAAGAGAAGTAAGCGCGACTGGGACAGAGAACGGTTGTGTCCCTGAATGTGTCACAATGTTAGACAATGCGACGTTTATGTGGCGGAAATCGGGTGGCGTCACTCAGCCAGCTTAGTTTCGTACTCTGAAAGTTGTAACTGTTGACCACAGTCGTTTGTGACGTAAATAAATTAATTTAACTCAACTTTAAGGACCTTATAAACAAAATAGCCACAAAAGCGTACCTTCTCATGCAATTCCTGTTGTCGCCAACTAGTTTACGCTGACATTATGTTGCATTCACGTGCCCGTAGAAACGTCGCGATTTGACGAATGGCACGAGACAATGGTGTGTTCAAGTACAGTACATTATTTGTAAGCAGAAAATTCATCGTGAAACGTCATAAACTAGCTATCAAAATGTATAAAATAATAATTAAACATCAATTCATATCAAGTCATCAGCATCTTTGTGTGATTTTTTTTGTTTGTTTTTAACGACGCGGGAATATTCCGAAAAATAATTCCAACACAAAAGTGCAAAACATGAACGCATCGATACACGAGACTTGCTCTCTGCTGCCCTCTGCTGTTCAGATGCTGCTTTAGCAGCCGCCATGGATCCATTTTTTGATATGAAGATTTTAGATGAAAATAGAAAGTTTGAAATATTTAGTTACTGCATTAAAAATTCTAGATCCTTAATGGTATTTTAGTTATCTACAAGTTAGTTATTGTTCAGGGTAAACTCATTTTTACCAGTAATCCATGTTTCTCAAAGAAAGAGGTGCAAATTTGGCATAGCCTATATAATTGCCAGTTAATACAACTTTGATAAATAAATATAAGTTAAATTTGGACCATTGCTCATCCCAAAATAAATAAAAACTAAACTGCGTTTCTTTAACTGTGGAAATATTCATCAGGAGGCCATATTATTATATACAGTATGTGTTTTCATAAATATAAAGGCCTGATGACAGACAGACAGACAGACAGACAGATAGATAGATAGATAGATAGATAGATAGATAGATAGATAGATAGATAGATAGATAGATAGATAGATAGATAGATAGATTTGGGTTTATGTTTTTTTTTAATTAATGTTTTTCCTCAAAAGATGATAAAAAGTCAAATTTGACTTTTGTTCAGTTATGATGTTTTAGGTATTTATTTGGTATGCACTGATTCTAGCTGCCTTGCCTTTCATACATTCTTGAATAAAAGCCTAATTAAAAAAAAGTGTAATAACAACATTATTTTATTACCCATTTTCCAAAGAAATAATCCCAAAATACAGAAAACAATTGTTCACAAATATCGGTGTCAGAGAACCTTTACACAAAGAGCTAGTTAGTTTTTTGCTGCAAGCTTCCTTTTCAGCTCATCATTCTCCTTCTGCAGCAGTTTATTCTGAAATAGAGAGAAAACGCAGCTCATTGAAGATAATCAGAGGAATTATTAAATCGGTTCTCTCTGGATTAATTCAGACGAGCTAAACTTGGAAGCTGTTTGCAGGAAATTTAATTTAGCAGTCTGTTAGAATGAAGTGGGTTGCTAAAGTAATTCCTTATGAGGGGACTTTCCAACAGGACCAACCTTGTGTCTGAGTGCTTCCACTATCAGATCTCGACCTCCTCGTCTGATCTTTTCCTCCTTTTTTGCAGCTTGAAAGGTGTCGCCGATAACCGAGACCAGCACGTGAGCCTAAACAGAGTTAAACAATCACATCTGGGGCTCTGACACCTGAACATCTGTCTGAGGCAGAGTATGGTCGTTGTTTTCTTTATTTAGTTTCCTCGTGTGGTTTTGTACAGAGTTTGTTGCAGTGAAAACACTTACAAACTTCTTGCTCTGGAACAGGTAACAGTAGTGCGTCTCTGCCGCAGGATGCTGGGCCACAAAGCCAAAAACTTTGGGTGAAGATGGCAGGACGGCACAGAAGGAGACGGTGGACAGAGGACAGGAGTACAGGAGAAACTGAGGACGACAAAGACAAGGAGGACGCTTCACCTGATGCTCCAAGACACAAGTCTGCACAAACCCCTGGAACGACTGAGTGCTTCTGTCACAAACCTTGGTTTTGTTTTCCAAAACGTCGATCCCGTTCATGGACAGGAAAAGGTGCACTTTGCTTTTCTTTGCTGCCTTTTCTGAGGAGAACTGATCTGTGGTCTTGAAATGAGAGGGAATCAAAGAAATACGAGCGGATAAAGTGAATAAAATCTTGTTTTAGTAAAGAGAAAATGATTTTTGCTCATTTTAAACCAACAGAAGGGCTAAAGTCCTTCTGCTCCTGCAACAGCTTTAAATGATTCTAACAAGAACATTTTGTTCCTAATTACAAAAACGACTAAATGATACTTTTTTAAACATATTGTCCAAAAGATTACAATATATTTTACTAACAGAGGCTCTAAAAGCATATCATCAGACATAAGTGAGAATTATTCAAACTCAAATCAGCAGCAGCTGCATCTGTGTTTTCTTAGCTGTTGGCTGTGGCGGCCATCTTGAACCCAAACGTGACTCCGTTGTGCATGCTCGTCTTGATTAGGGTTAGTAAGGGTTTGTAATGATATTCTTTTAGCAAATGATTCTGGTCAGTTAGTGATCCTTGTACTCTTGGACCTTACCGCTGCTTTTGATACTGCTGCCCACAGTGTCACGGTTAGAACACTGGGTCAGGATTACTGGTGCAGCATTAGAACGGTTCCATTCTTATCTGAGTAACAGGAGCTTTTGTGTTAATATTGATAATAGTTTATCTGCCTCAGTGCCTCTTTCCTGCGGGATTCCACAGGGCTCAATTCTTGGACACCTTCTGTTTTCACTGTATCTGCTCCATTTGGGATTTTTCCTGAGGAAACATGGTCTTTCGTTTCACTGTTATGCTGATGATTATCCGATTTATCTGCCCTTAAAACCCAATAGTTCTTGCTCCATTTACCCTCTGTTAAAATGTCTTGATGACATCAAGGCATGGATGGTTTCAATTTTTTTATTTAAGTTTCAACGATCAGAAAACTGGTTATTGTGTTTAGTCCTAGCTCTACCGCTGTCCCTCATCCTGTAAACCTGGACTCTCTTGAGCCATATCTTAAGCAGTCTGTTACAAATCTTGGAATGGGTTTAGACTCTAACTTTAAGTTTAATAAACAGATTAACTCTGTTCTACAATAATAAAAAAACTTCCTCCAGTTAATGCAGATAGCTAAGCTCAAGTCAGTGTTGACCAGATCTGACCTTGACAAAATAGTCCATACCTTCAGTAAAACCTGGTTTAACTACTGTAACATGCTTTCTGTTGGAGTCAAGTCAGGTCTCCCATTCACGTCTCCAACTCGTCCAAAATGCTGCAGCTCTGCTCTTAAACTCGTAGGTTTGAGCACATTTCACCAGTTTTGTCCTCCCTTCACTGGCTCCCTGTTTGTATCAGAATAGATTTAAAAAATTTCCTCTTGAACTTTAAGTGCCAAAATGGCCTTGCACACTCATATCTCTCTGACCTACTTCAACCATAGGTTACTTATCGGATGCTGAGATCATCTGAGATCAGGCTTTTTCAGTTGTGGGCTCTAAACTCTGGAACAATCTGCCCCCAACGTTAAATGGGCCGCTTCACTTCCTGTTTTTAAATCTCTCCTAAAACCACACCTGTTTTCACTGCTGTTTAACACAGTGTGATTTGATTTAGTATTTCACTGAGTTTGTGTTTTTATGTTCTTATGTTTAATGCTTTTAATTAAATCTCTTTTTTTTTTTATTTCATTTCTGCCATTTATTTTATTGTTAAGCACTTTGGTAACAGCTGCTGTTTTAAATGTGCTTTATAAATAGATTTGACTTTACTTAATTACTTTGAGTTTCATTAAACTTCTTCCGGTAGTTCAGGAGAAAACTGGGTTATCATCTGAAATGGAAGAAGCACCTTCAGGTTCTGAGCCGCTTCTTCCAGGACTTGAAGTCCAGAAGGTCGGTCCACCTCCACCTGACCCAGAAACTACAGGAAGACACGTGAAATGTTTCTGAGAACTAAAAGCAGGGGGGAAATCTCACATTTGACTACATTTTAAACATTTAACGTTGAGCTTTTTGAACGTAGGAACCAGGTTTACCTTGGCAGAAAACAGGATCTCGTGGTCTTCGTCTGGAAGTTCATACATCCTGAAGAGAAACTGAACAGAAACCTGCAGAAGCAAATAATCTGGAGGGGAAACTCTGCAGATTTGGTTTTAAAGCAGCAAATAAACCAAAATGAGTTGGTTTCTTGTTGCTGTTCCGCTCTGAGGAGGATAAAGTCTGCTCGAGTTAATCAACACCCAAACATTTCTTCCTTATTGCTCTTTATCATGTTGCTCTGATATGGTGAATATTTATGACTTCAAAATAGAAAATGTTTGAGATTAAATTTACAAGTTAACACAAGGGATGTTTTATTCTTCCATGCTGAGCTGTGGATTATTTTTATTAATATTACATTTTTTATACAAACATGTAGCAGAGTATCATCTGGTCAAGAGACAAACCAGGAAGTGCACAGGCCCCGCTGTGTTTTTCAGATAGTTTCCTAATCCAAACAAGTGTAAATAAACTGGGTCAGTCAATATTTGTCTGTGAAAGATGAATGTCATTTTGTACAGATCAGATGTCATGATTAGGGCCACGGTGCAATCATTCCCCGCCCCCACTTAATTCTGACTTTTTTCTCAGAATTAAGAGAAAAAAAAAATAATTGCATCATGGCCCTAATCCTCCTCCGTAGTTTTTTTCTGCGCTGTTAGCAAAATTTCTCATAAACCACACATCAGAGCTACAACTCCGTAACTTTTAGAGTCAACCTAATTCAAGATGGCCACCACAAAAATGTCTATAATGGAGCTAATTTTATGAATAATGGGCTAAGATTTGACGTGGTAGTTACTGAGTAATGCTCAACACATATCTAAAAAATCTAAGTCTGGTCCTCTGGACATTCAAAGAAACAAAAGATTTTTTTTTTTTTTTTTTTTGTCAACGGGGCTCCAGATTTTACACATGCTCACAAGTAAATACAAAAAAGACAAATGCTGTAGTTTGTCTATTTCACTGGTTCCCAGCTCTGGTCCTTGAGGAACACCATCCTTTGTTTCAGTTGTTTCCTGCTCCAACACACCTGATTCAGTGATTTAATTACTTCCTCTTGTTCTGCAGAAGCCTGTTGATCACCCATTTGTTAAAATCAGGTGTGTCTTAGCAAGAAACAACTAAAAGATGCAAGATGGTGTTCCTCAAGGACCAGAGTTGGGAATCTCTGAGATGCACACTTCATTTAACATTATGGGACTCAAGGTATGGAAGCTCTTATATTCATAGAAACTGTTAGTTTTGTGGGGTCCAAAATATTTCAAAGGGCTGAATCTGGCCAGGAGGCCACATGTTGCACCATAACATCTGCAGCTGACATCAGTTTCCAATGCCCCAAATAAACCTACAAGTTCCATACAAGGTGGGTACAATTCAGATAGACAATAGAAACAGAAGTAAAACGTGTTTTGATTGTAAAAACATTTAGTTTTGATCTGACACTAGTGGTTAAGGTTCAGTTTTAGTTTTGCTGAACAAAACAACATGAAGAAAATGCTCTGGTCTAATTAAAGAGACAAAAAGTCTGTTCCCTCACTGATGATCCACCGTTTGCATCACAGCAAAGAAACTGATTTCAAAGACAAGTTTCAGATTTAAAAAGTGATTTTAAATCAAGCTGTCGATTCTTGAAGCAGTTTGACAGAAAATTTGTGATGTTACTGAGAAGAAAAATCAAATTATTTCTGATGAGTCTGCAATTTAACTGCAGCTTTACTCATGGTGATTTTTTTCGGCTTAAAGCCAACCAAATCTAATATACACTGCCTGCCCCCCCCCAAAAAAAACAAGTTGCCACCTGGATTTAACTAGGTACGCGCCGCCTAATGGATAATGACTGCATGGGCAATTATCTTTCAGCTGGCAACAAGTGATTTAACCCCAAATGATGCAATGAGTTGCTTCTCATTTCTTAATGTTGAAAGACACATGGCATGGTCGTGGAAAAGATGTCAGTCTGTTTGAGAAGGGTCAAATCATTGGCATCAAGCAGAGAAAACATCTAAGGAGACTGCAGAAACTACTAAAATTGGGTTAAGAATTGTCCAACACATTATTAATAACTGGAAGGATAGTGGGGACCCATCGTCTTTGAGGAAGAAATGTGGCCGGAAAATAATCCTGAATGATCTTGATCAGTGATCACTTGAACGTTTGGTGAAATCAAACAGAAGAAAAACAACATTAGCACTCAGGGCTATGTTTAATAGTAAAAGTAAGAGCATTTCCACATGCACAATGTGAAGAGAACTCAAGGGATTGGGACTGAACTTAAGAAAACCACTAAGCAGTGTGACTAACTGGAAAAAAAGGCTTCAATTTGCTAGGGAGCATAAAGATTGGACTCTTGAGCAATGGAAGAAGGTCATGTGGTCTGATGAGTCCAGATTTACCCTGTTATAGAGTGATGGCTGCAGCAGGGTAAGAAGAGAGGCAGGTGAAGTGATGTACCCACCATGCCTAGTGCCTAGTCATCAATGTAAGAGCTTGGTGAAAAATTAATGCAACCAGTGGTTAATCTGAGCCGGATCCTGCCAGAACAAGATCTGGGAACTCTCTCATTTTGACCGCTTGGATCCAGCAACTCTTTCATCGGAAACACCAACTCCGCCCCTAAAAGTCCAAAGTCATCACGCATTTTTATGTTGAGTATTTATTAAAAATACAACGAGAGGAGACGTTGCCCATTCTTTTCAGGTGTTGTGCCAAAAAGGGATTCTCTGCCAAAAACTGATCGGATGACATCTGTATCACTTTTTGGCACAACACGGGCCGCACCACGCTCCTGCCAGCAGAGACACGGACTGCGTGTCCCACGGGGAGCGTCTTCATCCACCTTCAGCTGTGCGCCCTAGTTTCACGCAGCGTCTCCAGACAGCTCTGCAGGACGCGTGCACAACTGATGTGTCTGAACTCCTGCACCATGGTGCATAACATTTCAAACATAATAAATAAGCTTACAGTAAAAAAATAAAAATACGAGTGAAATGTTTGACGTGTATTCACATCACGTATCAAAACAACGGCACTAATTTGTCAAAATAACAACGATCAAAAAGTCGAAAAGACAGTCCAGTTAATTACCTGGATGGGTGGACTGTCTTATGCTGGACAACAGAGTATAAGCTCCTGAAAGGCAGTAATAATTGAGACTGGAGGAGAAACAACTGGCAGGTTGAATTCTTCAGAGTTCGGGTAGGACTGTACATGTGAGTGGGTGGGGTGGGAGGTTGGGACACTTGACAGGATGAAGCTGAATTCAGGCTTGTTAATTGTTGTTGCTCTCTAAAATAGTCATTTCAATTAGTCTCATTGAGCCTTGAGGACTCATTTACAAGAGAGACCTGTTTTCAATCAATTTAGTCAAATTTTCTGTGAGAGTAGCTCTTGGGGGGGGGGGGGGGGGGGGGGGGGGGGGGCGCGGGGGCG
>JARVGQ010000116.1:33934243-33945906 GCA_031762355.1 Hypsolebias martinsi
ATAGCGAAAATATTTATATCAGCTGATTTGAACATTTTCAAAGATAATGTTCAGCTCAGACACACTTCTGCTATAATGTTGTGCCATTTTATGTAAAGTTCAAAAATCATGTCACACACACTTTAAGTCAGTATTCTAAAGTAGATCTAAATAAGAAAATATTTTTAAAGGACTTGAAAAGATCTCCTCATGTTTCTCTGGACAACATATTGTTAATAAAGTTGATTTTTTTTAAAATTACAATTGTTATTAAAAAAAGAAAAATCAAAGTTTGCGGCGCCCATCAGCTGAATGAGCCGAACATTTTCATGCACAAATAGCTAAAGTAGCACCAAGTCTGCAGAAGTGGATAGATTTTAAAGAAATTAAGAAAAAGTAAAAACAGGAGAAGAAAAGTCTGAACGCTGAATCAAATGAAAACGCTCACGGGGGTTATGGTCGTGTATTTCTTCAGGCCGTTCGCGTAACACCAACAGAAGTAGCGCCTGATGTCCAGGTTCGGTGGAGCCAAGCTGAAGGTCACGGTGACGACAGAACCTTCCTGCTGGACCTCAATATGTTTCGGGTACCAGTCTGCAACCACAACATCTGAACATGAGATGTTTTTACCGTATTAGACTGAACAATAAACAGTTTGTCTAACCTTGTTTGCAATGCTCGAGGCCGTTCTTCTCTGCACATGCTGAAAAACAACCATTCACAGTTTTGTTCTTCAGAAAAGAACTACTGTAACTTGAAGGGATGAGATGTCTAACTAACATAACTAATAAGGTATAAAAAAGGTAAATCAAACAGGTCCGATGGTAAATATCACCTTAAAGGAACTGCAGTTGCACTTCTTAAGATAACGTGAAGCTGAGAGCTCCACAGTGTCTTACAGCGAGTAGAGAAGATCTTGGTGTGATAAAACTTCTCCCATTGCTCAGGAACCGGCAGAGCCATGACAGTAACAGCATACTGGGATCCCAGGGTGAGGCCAGTGAATGGGTCCGACTTGTAAAACTGTGAAAGACGAGGGAGCGACTTTGACTCGTTTCAAAAGTAAAGTGAAGGTTATGTCTTCATCCCTTTGGGAACTTCTCTCTGACGTAGAGAGGTCCACCCTTATCATACATGGAGAATAATGGGAGGAAGTAAACGCCCTCTTTCCTACCGTCTGAGCATCTGATGGCGAGAGGGAAACGTTACGGTGAAAGAGGAACAGTTGACAGGCAAAAGTGAAACCTCCCAAAGCCTGGATCGACACTTGAAAGCCTCGCAAGAAGGCAAGCCCTGCAGCAAGCACAGAACAACAAAGTTCACTTTAGTGGCCGTTGCATGAAACCTTTAACTCTGTTACACACCTATGACTCATTCCACAATCCACATCACGCTATGCCGAACTATGTGCGCGACAGTTTCAGTCCGAGAAGTTCCACAACTTTCTGAAAGAACAGACTCGTCTTGAGATCGTCACGTCTTTTAGGAAACCTCTGGTCAGCTTACATGAATGCATGAACAAACTAACTGCAGAGGCAACACAAATGTGTATTTGGACATGGATGTTCTCTGGCATGCTCGAAAGGGGGCTGTAGCACCTTCTGCATCCCTAACTCCCCAAAGCTTTGTACTTCCCAACTGGTGTCTGATGAACTCATCTGCTCATCATATGCTGCTTTAGTGACATAAGGTTTATAAAACATATTTACCCAGACACAAATTTGGTGTTTGGTGGAATGTGCTTTAGAGGTATGGGGTTCCAGAACCCCCTACCAAGGGCCACTTGGTCCCTGTACAACCAGAGCTTGGTTTGCATTGCCAGTAAAGAGTCCGGCTCTTTTCCAATGAGTGTTAGATTAAGCCAAATGTGCCTTTTGATTGAGTGTGTTCGTCTAGGTTCAGCCATGGAGCAGAGTGTTTCTGGTTTAAGAGCTTCAGATTGTAGAATCCATGGTTCTGTTGGTCTCTTCATGCCAGGACCTCCAGCAGGGACTGAAGCCGAGTGTGATGCATCCCTCAACTGGCTGGGAATCAACCACAGCCCAAATGAGAGGGGTTCAAGTATTTCAGGTCTTGATCACAGGTGGGGGAGGAGAGACGGAGACTGGATTGATGGATTGAGACATCTGTTCCTGGACATTGTAAAGGGTCAGATGAGGTGGTTTGGGCTGGACAGAGTATTTCTCACAGCTGGCCTGGGAACCCCATGAAGTCCCTCTGGTTGATCTGGAAGAAGTAGCTGTGGGATCTCTAAGATGTTGCAGCTACAAATCAGCTGGGAGGACATTGCATGGCCATGTTCACCAACTTAAGGGGAATTTTTAGGATTTATGGACTACCTGTTGATTGACCAACATAAAAAAGTTGTCCAACAACATTCATAAAATAGATGTGCCATTTAACTTTTCAAATACAGAGGCTGGTTTTAATCTTTCAGTCTGCATCAGCGTACCGTAAAGACTGGGCTTCCAGGAGACAACGGCGGCGTCAGATTTGGGGTCCGGCTCATGAACAAACTCAATCTTTACATCGGTTGGTGCATGAACGTAGTGCTGACAGATCTGGGGGTCCTCATATCCGAGCAGCTCGAAACATGGCCATGGAATACAACCTGAGGAGAAGTGGCATTAATTTTTACACACTTTTGCTGAATTGTGTCTTGTTTTTTAATTTTTGACGTCCTTTCAGGACAAAAAGTAAAGAATCTTACTTCCAAACGTATGGATGGAGTTCAAACCCAGAGCCTTCTTGATGTCATCCCTGGTGACTCTGCAGTACTCACATGCAGGTCGCCCCTGAAGAGACAAAGGGAATTTTAAGATTTAAAGATTAGATTCATGGTCAAAGTGAAACCAGCCACTAGCGAGCACAAGCCAGTGTACACTATTATAGCCACTATTAGCTTCTAACTAGCCTTGTGCTACTTTTAGCTGATATTTTGCTAGTTTAAGCTAGGCTTTTAGGAACTTTTCTGCAACTTTTACCTTTTAACTTCTTGGGAAGTATTTTAAGCTTCTAATTTTGATAGTTTGGAATCTTTTATCTTATTTGCGTGTCCTTTGCTATGTTTAGTTAAGTTTTTGTCTACTTTTAGCTATCATTCTGCTACTTTTGGCATTTGCTACTTTTACCTTTGAGCTGCCTAATTATATTTACATTTTGCATTTAGCTTTAAAACAGATTTTTGCAAATATTAGCTTAAAGCTAGCCCTTTGCTACTTTTAGCTAGCATTTTGCATTAGATTTTAGTTTGAGGTTTATTTTTGTCAGTGTTAAATGGTAAATGTACTTATATAGCACCTTTCTATCTTATCAAGACATGCAAAGCTCTTTACAACACAATCATTTACCCATCCACACAGTTAGCTAGGTCTACAAAACAACCTGAATCTGAGAATAATCAGAGCTTTATCACATTCATACACTGATGGGACACACATCAGAGGCAACGAGGTGTCTTGCTTGCCCAGGGACACTTCAGCATGTGACTGCTGGTGGATCTGAACCCCCAACTCTCCCAATGGACGACAATCGCTCTAACCACTCATCCACAGCCACCCTAACTTCTACATGTAGCAAGTCTCTTGCTACATTAGTTTTTAGTTAGCTATGCTACATCTTCTGTTTTGCTATAGATAGCATTTAGCTTCTTTTAGATTTTAGCTAGTGTTCGGTTTCTTTTGTTCAGCAAATATCAGCACTAAGAGTGGATTAGACTAAATTAACTTATGTTGTTTTATTTATTTTGTCGTGTTATTTATTTTATATTTTTATTTATTTATTTATTTGTTTTATTGTTAGATTAAAAACTATTCTAAATCTGGACAAAAATATTTTCAGTCTAAAGCGCTGATAATAAGGTTTCACTTTCATACTACATAATTCCCCTGAAATTTGTACAAAATAATAATAATAATAAAAAAAAATTTAAAAGCACTTTTATATTTTGACTTTAGACTGTAACAGATTTAACGTGACAAAGAGCAAAGGGCCACCTGACCCTCATCATGCTGAGATACTAAAAACATTTCAAACATCGTCTACTGGCACCTTTCTTCCTCCCTGCAGGGGAATTCAATTATTAAAACTCAAGTCTGTCTTCTTTTAATATTTTGCACAGGTTGTTTCTGTCACTTTTCATTTATACAACTAGGAGGCAGCTAAATCTAAAAGATGAGTAGACTACCATCAGATCTGATATTTTACAGGAGAAGTTTGATGATTCGTCTTAAAAAATAAAAAATAGGTAAAATACACGTACTGTATCAAATTGCTTTTTTTTATTTTTTGCATCATTTTCAAAAGCATAAAAATTATACGGGCTTTTAGGCAGACGGCAAAATGGTTTAAGTGAAAACAACTATGATTTAATGCATTGAGCATAAAACTTTTACAGAAAACGTTTACGCCTGACAGCTTGAAGCTTTAACTGTCCCCAAACCTGTAATATAACGCAGCATCTCATGTTATAACGAGGCCTCCGACGTTCACTGGAGTTTCATTTAAATACTTTTTTTTTTTTTTTTTAAATGTGGAGCCAATTATTTTGCATGGACTTCCTTTAAGTTCTTTTCTCTGGTTTCTCTCTGCGGGGCCCAGCTGTGAGTCGTATAACATAATTTAATACATTCTCCCAACTCTTTCCTGGGGTGCGTTTTAACGGCCTGCAGCTCCGCTAAATTTACTACAGAAAAACTTCCATTTGAATCAAACATGGGGCGAGTCTGGCTCAGAGAAAAAGCTCATCTTCCAGAGTAAAGTCACTGCTTTAATCTCTAATGATGCATATTTGGCTAAATGCACAAGTGCAAATAATAAAAAGCTCAAGTCTTGGATGAGTTTACGTGAATAATACGTCAACGTGTTTTGTCACCAGCATCAGGTTTAAAAAGTTTCCACTCTTCAGTCAAAAAGAGAAACTCTGTATCTGAAAGTGCATAATCGTTTAATGGTGGAAAACGTTTGTGGCTAAATGGATTTTTGTGACCTGATGTTTGTTTTTTTCATCATGTGAAGCATTTTAGATCAGAATTGATTTGCTTTGGATTAGTTTGTCTCACACATTGTTCCTTCTTTATATATCAAATATAAAAAGAGTCGACCTGTGACCCTTCAGATTCTGGTTTAGGTCAACGGTTAAATGCAGAGAACTAATCTTACCATTGTACACTTAATGCTAAAGGCTTTTATTCATTGATGCTTCAAGATACAGACTAAGAATGCATCTAAAAGTTTACTGTGGTGGAAAATTAAACAGATATTAACTCCTTCATGTAACCCAAGCCCAACATGACTGAAATATCTGAACTCTTGAGAGTTGTGTGAAAACAGATTTTGTACCCGTTCTGAGCGCCTGTTCTCACTGTTAGGACTGTCGTAAGGGAAGCATCTCCCTGGATGTAATTATTTTCTAACACACGAAGGGACTGGGATGAGAATCAGCACCTCCACATCTGAGGTCATGGTCCTCAGTCAGAAAAGGGTGGCTTGTTCTCTTCGGGTCGAGGGTGAGGCTCTGCCTCATGTGGAGGAGTTTCAAGTATCTCAGGGTTTTGGTCACAAGTGAGGGAAGAATGGAGCGTGAGATTGACAGACAGATTGGTGCAGTATTGCGTACACTGTCCCGGTCCGTTGTGGTGAAGAGGGAGCTGAGCTGTAAGGCAAAGCTCTCCGTTTACCAGTCAGTCTACGTTCCTACCCTCACCTATGGTCACGAGCTCTGGTAGCGACAGAAAGAACGAGATCGCAGATACAGGTGGTTGAAATGCGTTTCCTCTGCAGTGCAGCTGGACTCTCCCTTAGAGATGGGGTGAGAAGTTCAGATATCAGGAGAGACTCGGAGTGGAACCGCTGCTCCTCCACATCAAGAGGAGCCAGTTGAGGTGGTTTGGATATCTGGTACGGATGCTTCCTGGGCATCTCCGACTGGGAGGAGACCCCCAGGGAAGACCCAGGACACGCTGGAGAGCCTGTCTCTCGGTTGGTCTGGGAACTCCTTGGGGTCCTCCTGGAAGAGGTGACTGTGGAAGGAGATGTCTGGACCTCCCTGCTCAAGCTGCTGCCCCCGAGACTTGACTTCAGAATAGAAGATGGATGAAGAGGCTGCACCTCATGTGCAAAGCTTTGCATAAAACCTGTCACTCGTAGGTTTGAGCACGTTTCACCAGTTCTGCCCTCCCTTCACTGGCTCCCTGTCAGAACTGATTTTAAAATTCACCTTTAAGTGCACTAATGGCCTTGTACCTGCACACCTCTCTGAGCTTCTTCAACCACATGTTCCTTCTCAGGCGCTGAGATCATCTTGATCAGCTTCTTTTGGTTTGACCGAAAACCAGGTTGAAGCTCAGACGTCAGGCTTTTTCTGTCATGAGCCCTAAACTCTGGAGAAACCTGACCCCCAACATTAGACAGACAACTTCACTTCCTGTTTTTAAATCTCTCCTAAAAACTCACCTGTTTTCAACGTTTAACACAGTACGGTTTGATTTACTACTTCGTTTTTAATGCTTTTAATTACATTATTTAAATTACTGCCTTTGATCTTATTGTCAAGCACTTTGGTAACAGCTGCTTTAAATGCGCTCCATAAATAAAGTTGACTTGACAATCTGTAGTGGTCGTCCAGACAAGCAGGGATCTTGAATAACCTCTGACCTCGATTTGTGAACTTGAATTAGAGCTCCGTCTCTTCTGAGGCTCCGTGTGGACCTCAGCACCTCCAGGAGCAGCTGATCAGCTGTCCCGAGCAGGACAGCACAGCACATGTGAAGCAGCTCAGCGTTTCCTTGAACGCCGAACTTCACAGAACTGGAATTCAGCCGAAATACTTTTCACGTCGATCAAAACGAGTGGACGTCTGACCACTTCGAGCCAGGACTGTCCCACGATGTTGGAAGAGTCAGCTCCGTCCAGGGGAATGTGGATGAAGGAACTTTCAGGCTCCGGGAGCCACGTGGCTCTTACTGACAGAAACAGAAATGGGCATTTCCCTTTTCCCACAAACAAAAAGTCCACCTTGCACCATTTAGTTTTTCGGTTTCTTCTCGGTTAGTAGTCGTAGCAGAGGCTGTAATTATTTCTTGTTTAACGTGAGCTGGAGCCTGAACACACGAGCAAAACCTTCATGTAGGAGAACCTACCTGACGGATGCATTCCAGGCTGCAGTCCTGAGGGGTGACAGCTGCAGCCGAGGCACCCAGCCGAGCAACAGCCGAAAGCTGCAACAAAACTAGAACTTCCCTCCACATGCTGCTGCGGCCGGCATGACGTCCCTGCGAGAAAGCCCACAGCAGGACTGTTTTCTGGCGAGTGCGAGAGCACAAAAACCTGGGAGGAGGGACGGCGACACGGAGGGGAGTGGTGTCCCGAGGCCACAGGTGGAGAGGAGAAGCCAGCGAGTTTCTCCTCGGCGTGTTCTGACACTGCCAGGTGAAGCTGCAACACACGGGGGGGGGTTCTGCCTCAGAGTCTGTGAGCGAATGTTAGAAACTGACCTTCAGCATGCGCAGACACAATCCACCCAACTCCAAGTCCTTTTTACAGTCGTGTTTATTAAATACAGATGTTTCGACATTTCCATCATTTACGACACCGACACGACGACGGTTATTTACATGAGTGTGGGGTGGGGGATTGTAATAAGTCTTGGAGGGCAGGAAAAGTACTGCAAATACAAAAGTAAAATATTTCCATTTGTGAAACTCTGAAACAGTAAAGGGGACACAAGGAAACTTTCCCACGAAGACGCCAGAGCTCGATTCTAATGATCATCGAATCTGAAAAACAAAAGAGAAAATGCAAGCTTAGACCCAAATCTAACATTTGAATTTAAAAAAGAAACATTGAATTTATTGTTTATTATGTTGGTTTATGTTTCGATGTGATGCGTTTTTCTGCGTGTTCTGAGGTTTTTATATCCTCTTGTGTTGTGTTTATTTTAATACAACTGATTCTTCGAAGCTGTCTTCACAAATATTCCTGTGTCACAGAGTTTAAATGGTTTAGAGAACATGTTTGTTTCCAAATGTATTTACCATATTTTTCGCAGTATAAGTCACATCTTTTTGCATAAATTAGAGCGCATGTGACTATACAGCGAAGCGACTTAATGTTTTTTTCCCTCATATTTATAAACCAATTTTTGGCTGAGATCTGACAATTTCATTCATTTTGACATGGAAAATATTGAACACTATCATTTTCAGCCACTAGAGGGCATTGGAGCCTTATGGCAAGCCAAGTGTCTCATTAATAGGAAAAAGTGGCTATTAATGAGACACATGGCTTGCCATAAGACACCTTCATCTTGCTCTGGAACTCCTGGAGCAAACGTCAAATCAGCTGAATTTTGCCGCACCGCCCAGGCGAAATGCAGCTGATTTGACCATTAAAGTGAATTTATTAAAGAAAAGTTAAACTGAGACACACCTTTACTATAATGTTGAGCAAACAAATAATTGTTTTTAGGCGGTTATCTTGTTAAATTTAGAAGAAATCCACAGCGAGTCCACCCTCTGCGTGTTCCCACAGCCGCTAATCGGCTTTTGAAATGCAGCTGATTTGAACGTCAAAGTGCATTTATTAAGGAAACGTTAGACTGAGACACAACTTTACTATAATTTTAAGCAAACAAATAATTGCTCTAGGTGTTAATCTTGTTAAATTCTGGTTAAGGTCCTCCAGTGTACGCTCTCGCTGCCACCATTTGGCAGCCAATCAATTTTTGCCACGACACCGACCCACGTTTTTAGGTGGTCAGCGGTGACGCGTAATAGATGCGATTTATACGGCAGTGTGGTGTGTACGGCGGCAAGTATGGTAATTAACAAATGAAGGTCCAGGTTCTCCAGTGAGTGTTTACTGGTCCAGATGAGTCAACAGCTGACATTTTGGGCTTCACTGATCATCACAGCCTCCTCCATTTCCACCAACCCTCCAGCTGCCCTTGGGTCAAAATGACCCACAAAGTTTTAACGATGCATAGTTTTATTGCTGAGGCCTTATGAGTCATTTTGACCCAAGGGCAGCTGGAGGGTTCGTGAAATTTTAAACGCATCCTTCCATTTGGACTAAAATATGCAATATGAACGCTCCAATGATTCGATTGTTTTTACCCTGAAGATAACAAGAAAAGCTGGATTTTATGCCCTTTTTTATGCAACATCTGACATTCATCCCTGGAGTGGAGTTAAAATTACGTTCTTGACATCTCAGGTCACCGAACTACCCTGTTATTTTTATACTAGATATGCAAGTTTTCAGTAAACATTTGACAATGAATCCATTTGGTTGTATTGGTAGCAAAACTTTTCACAAGAGCCTCCGTAAATGCTTTCAGGTTAATCGGTTAAAAGTTTCTCCAGCAGGTCTGCAGAAAACTGTCATGGTCACGATTAAAAAGGCCAAAACTGGTTTTAAACATCCAATAATACACTTTCTGTTTATTCATAGCTTAATTATAGGAACAAAGAATTTTATATTGCAGGAAATCTGCGCCGATCTGATAGGAAGCATCTTTCACAGCATGCCTCTGCAAGTCTGAATCAGCAGTTCCACCCTGCAGGATGAGGCGTTCACGCAGCGTACCGAGCTGTTTATGTAGCTCCCCAAAGTGATCGCACTTTTAAAACCCGCCGTGCACATGTTTGGACCAAGAACAAAGGTTATTACTGTAATTTGAAGTTGGAGAGGTTTGGAACAGGTGCATAAAGAATTAAGTCACGCTTTGGAAACTATGCTCTGGTCACCTTCAAACAAGACAAAACTCTTTCCAGTGGCAACAACACAAATCTTCCTCATCCAGAAACTACTCATAAAAAATGGATTAATGACAAAAGATTAAAGTTTATATCAAAAGTGATTTTATCCTGAAGGGCGAAAATTGAAACCAGTGGTTTGATGAACTTCCACCTACTTATAATTTTAAAGATTCAAAATGAAGTGAATCTTTTACAAAATGACCTGACAGAAGAAAAGGTTGTTTTTTTTATCATAGTGCACAGCAGCATAAACACAGATAAACTTCATCTATGAAATGAAGCTGGTTTCTCTTACCGTGTATTTGTCCCATTTCTTCTCAGGATCATACGGCTCCCAGCGACTTGCAGGAAAAATGTGTTTGTTCTTCTCATACCAGCTCCTCAACACCACTTTCCCTGCATGAGACTTTAGACAAGCACAAAAACAGCAGCGTGAGAAATAAAGCGGGGTTTTCCAACGCCGGTTGGCCGTGGCCGCCAACCAACAAATAATCAGTTGTTCATTTTCTGAAAGTTTCATTAGGTCTTGTCCAGAAATCCACAACACATTTTGCTACGAGACTAAAAGACATGGATTCAGGCAAAAAATCTGTTCATGGATTCGGCCAACATGGAGCAGGACCACGCTGCTGACAGGACCACATCACTAAAAAGAATGTGCTGCTAACAGGACCACGCTGATAAAAATACTGTGCTGCTAACAGGACCACACTGCTAACAGGACCACACTGATAACAGGACCACACTGATAACAGGACCACACTGATAACAGGACCACACTGCCAACAGGACCACACTGCTAACTTGACCGTGATGCTAACAGGACCACATCACTAAAAAGAATGTGCTGCTAACAGGACCACATTGGTAACAGGACCACACTACTAACAGGACCATACTGTTAGCAGGACCACACTGCTAACAGGACCATGCAGCTAACAGTAACAGTGTTTTTACAAACTGCTTTCTTATTTCAATTGCTGTTAATTGTGTGTTGTTGTCTGCAGTTTATATGTTGTCTGTCTAAAACAGGTCTCTCTGAAAAACGAGTCTTGGTGACTCAGTGAGACTAACCTGTATAAATAAAGGTTAAATAATAAATGAACAACTCTAAAGAGCAGAACAAACCATCTTTAAACCAATTACTATTTGACTTAATGCCATACCAGCTTTATTTTTAAAGCACTTTAAACAAACACAGGACCACAATCTAACCAGTATAAAAAAACCAACAGCAGTCAGAACACATAAATAATAATAAAGAGAAAAACAGCCTTATATGAACGCATGAAATCAATTAAAGAAATTGACCTCCGATGGTGTCAAAGGCCAGGAGGAGGTGAGTTTTCAGGTATGGACCACTTGAACAACAAGGTGTTGACAGGTATACATGGAATATAATAACAGGGTTTTATATTACCGGTACATAACACAACATTATATATATTTTATTTTACATTCTATTCAAATCCCCCCCACCCCCCACCCCCCACCCCACCAAAAAAAAACAAAAAAACTAGAAACCAATTTCAGGTTTGTTAACATGTTCTTTCTGACAGTACTACTGCATGATGGGATTTGTAGTTTTGTTACAGTGAGCGCCTCGGTCAGAAATACAACACAGAATGAAACGATGACTGAACAATTGTTCAAACTTAAGACGTAACTAAATAAAGTTTTGGACTGTAGAGGAAATTTAATACAGTATTCCACTAAGAATTAGCCTGAGTGAAATGATCTGTAGTCCATGGATGCCTTTTAATTGGTTTACAGGACACACAGATCACCTTTAATCCCAAATGTAGTCCTTACAGAGAGATGGTGGTCGACTTATGCAACACAATTGTGTGGAAAAAGAATATTCTGCAAAGCTTGTCAAACAGCAAACTGGTTGTTACACCCTGGCTCCACGGGGGGGGGGGGGGG
>JARVGQ010000116.1:33972327-33986550 GCA_031762355.1 Hypsolebias martinsi
GTCGGTACCGGGGCTTGAACTGGCGATCTTCCGATCACAAGCTCACCTTCTTAACCTCTGCGCCACCACTCCCACCTGTGTCTGTGTGTACTGATGTGTTTAAAAGTTTTATACTGAACAAAAACATGGCGAGGTAGTAGCTGAGAGTTGAGGAGCATCAAGTGCTGAGCCACTAGACTGAGGAACAGCTGAAGCTGTTAGACCCATGAATCCCTAACCAGGATAATCGCTGTAATTTGACACTTTATCTGTGCTGCTGATCATCCGTGCTGCTGATTTCTTACCTTAAGCTGTTATATTCACACCCATCTGCTCACAACAGACTCATGTTCAGGCTGCTGTAATATATTCCATTATTATTGTTTAGCATATAGCTTAAATCCTTGTACCATCCATCCATTATCTTTATTTGCTGCTTCTTTTACGGGTCATGGGGGTCACTGGTGTCCATGTCCAGCAGTCACTGTGCAAGAGGCACCATGGACTGGTCTCCAGTCCATCACAAGGGCTAGAGACAAATCACTCTCTCACTCACACCCAGGGACAATTTAAAATTACCAATCAGTCTAACATGCATGTTTTTGATCTGCGGGAGGAAACTGGAGTACCCGGAGAAAACCCACGCAAGTATGGAGAGAACATACAAACTCCACCCAGAAAGGCCCCTGGACAGGGATTTGAACCAGCGACCTTCTCCCTGGGAGGTAGCAGCTCTACCAGCTGTGCCACCATGGTGTGTAAGTTATACTTTATATTTTTTTGCTATTTTGGTTGTAACTGGGACCTTTTGTTGCACCTCATGTACCACGTGATGCAAATGACAGTAGTCACCTAGAACCTTGAGCCTTATCCTCGACACTTTGAGCACAAACTGTGCAAGACGTTTTAAAACTTTGCCTCTAACTACCGGTACACCTTTTTTTTTTAATAATTACTAATAATGGAATATTGTACAGTTTGGTATAGCCGTCCATCCATCCGTTTTCTTTACCCACTTTGACCTTTATGGGTCAAAGGTAGCCAGAAATTAGTAGAATACTTCATTATCCCAAGAAGATAAACCTACTGATTTTATTTTTTCTCATTCTGTTGTTCTTAACAGACACTTGTGCTTGCAATGACTGAAATTTGACTTGTCCAGTACTTCTTAATTGCTGTATTTTTTTTATTGTTGTTGTTGAAAAACAAAGTAAATACAGGATGGTATATACAGTGCATCTGGAAAGTATTCGCAGCACTTCACTTTTCCCACAGTTTGTTATTACAAACTTATTGCAAATTGTATTAATGTCTTTCCTCAAAATTCTATACACAATACTCCATTATGACAATGTGAAAAAAATACTTTTTTTTAAGATTTTTCCACATATATAAACAAACAGTATAACAAACTGTTATGCGATTTTTCAGTAATTCTTTTATATTACCATTGACACTACCGGTACAGAGATAGCATTTGTTTAAAATTGAAATTCACAATGTTTCAATGAGCACTGTCTGATCTTCTTATTTTTGTACCTAATATCATGTAAAGTGGAAACAAGTTGTCTTGGTTCGGTATTTTGACAGTTAATTTATTATAAATTGATGAGTATGAAAGGGGCAGGACATTATAAGATATTGTATCTTCTACCTGCTCCTTTTTGAACAGAAAATATAAAACTTGCATGTCACTTGGGCATAATTAATTGTATTAACATTTTTTATTTTTTTTAGTTTGTGTTATCTTATTTTATTTCATTTTTTCTTGATTGTCTTTTCTGTCTGTTCGAAATAAATAAATAAATAAGATGTCAATGAGGGCTGCATTTGGCCCCCAGGCCTTGAGTTTGATATACGGGTTCTAAGATGAGGTGTGTGTTGTGTTTGTTGAACGTGTGCACACAAAAAGGAGGGGGTAAATAAGACAATTTAAATGTATCTGGCAACCCTGATGCTCAGCTGCATTCACCGTGCATGCAGTGGGACAGTCAAAACTGGTGAATCCACCAACGTCTCTTTGGAACCTGGAGTTTATTAGTTTTGCTTCTACATGCTGAAAAAGAGTGAGCAGCGCAATAACACTCTCCTCTCTGACATTTATTATAACTGTTATTTATTATAACTGTTGTAATATTTATTATAACTGTTGTTTTATTTATTATAACTGTTGTTATTATAACTAATTATTTAATATAACTGTTGTTTTATTTATTATAAGTGTTGTGTTATTTATTATAACAGTTATTTATTATAATTGTTGTTTTATTTATTATAACTGTTGTTTTATTTATTATAATGTGATTATTTATTATAACTGTTGTAATATTTATTATAACTGTTTTTATTTATTATAACGTGTTATTTATTACAACTTTTATTTATTATAATTGCTGTTATATTTATTATAACTGTTTTTATTTATTATAACGTGTTATTTATTACAACTGTTATTTATTATAATTGCTGTTTTATTTATTATAACTTGTGTTATTTATTATAACTGTTATTTATTACAACTGTTGTTATTTATTACAACTGTTATTTATTATAATTGCTGTTTTATTTATTATAACTTGTGTTATTTATTACAACTGTTGTTATTTATTATAACTGTTATTTATTATAACTGTTATTTATTATAACATGTTATTTATTATAACTGTTATTTATTATAATTGCTGTTTTATTTATTATAACTGTTGTAATATTTATTATAACTTGTGTTATTTATTATAACTGTTATTTATTATAACTGTTATTTATTATAACTGTTATTTATTATAACTGTTGTTATTTATTATAACTGTTATGTATTATAACTGCTGTTATTTATTATAACAGATGCTATTTATTATAACAGATGCTATTTATTATAACAGATGTTATGTATTATAGCTGATGTTATGTATTATAGCTGATGTTTATTATATCTGATGTTATTTATTATAACTGCTGTTATTTATTATAACTGCTGTTATTTATTATAACTGCTGTTATTTATTATAACTGATGTTATTTATTATAACTGATGTTATTTATTATAACTGATGTTATTTATTATAACTGATGTTATTTATTATATCTGATGTTCTTTATTATAACCGTTGTTCTTTATTATAACCGTTGTTCTTTATTATAACTGTTGTTTTCATGACAATTTTTTATTTCATGATTTATTCAATTTAATTTCACCATATTCCACCCTTGTGTGTCACCAGGAAATTGTGTTAACTGTCAGTCTAACTCATCAAGCTCTGTGGGCGGGACTAGGGCGGGGCTAATGCTGAGCATGTGAAATCCTAAATTCTTAGATAAGCCAAAAGTGTTTCACGAGTATTACCCCAACCAAGTTAATATAATATTTCTTTGCACACAGGCCGGGGTTTGCTATCCACACTGCTGCATCGGGCCACAGGTCCGACTCTGTGGAGCCTCAGAGAGCTCCTTCATTTAAATTTGTTGCTTCTCGTAAAAGTGCGTCGTCTTCTTTACATTTATGGTATGAAAAAGTTTCATCCAAATACACATGAACATGATTAATGCTTCCTAAAGTTTTGGAATACAGTTTCTGGCCTGTGGATCAATTGACTGTGGTTGATTCGTCTTTGCTTGCTGTGAGGAACAGCCAATCAGGCATCAAGGTTAGGGTTAGTCCCGCCCCCTGAGTATGACGAGTGAGTCTGACTGTTGACATAATTTCATGGTGTCACTGGAGGGTGGAAGGTGACAAAATTAATTAAATAAATAAATCATAAAATAAACAATTTAAAAGGTACATTTCATTGTTTAATGGTGTATTTGATCATTTAATTATATGTTTAATGATTTAATGGTGTATCTAATAATAATTGAATGATACAATTAATTGTTATGTACATATTATGTATTTATTCATTTCATTTTGTCACAGTCCGTCCTCCATACTAAAATGACTTTGCCTTGGCGTGAAATCATGTTTCAGGACGATGAGCTGAGAAAAAGGAAGTGAGGGAGGAGCTGCTTCATGAAAAGTGTTGACCTTTAAAATAAAAATGAGAACTGTAAAATGAGCTGACAGGATGGGGCGGGCTGACAAAAACAAACCGTACAGCTCTGGTGAGCATAAAAAAACCCAAACTGATACAATTCCTCAAATAAATAAATAAATAAATAAAAAAGGCACAACAAAGTCACGTGAACCATCTCTCTCACCAGTACTCCTGCTCCAGAGTCATGTGCTTCTCGTAGACTGGACCCGGCAGCTCCGAGTGGCCCGGGAAGATGATGTCATGCTGGAGGATCATGGTTTTGACAAGGTCATTAACCTGCGGTTGCCTGGCAACAGCATCATCAGAGTCCACCCCCCTCAGGAGGCTCGGGCCGAAACAAACAGCCAAGTTGTAGGGCTGCATCATGTTTTCGTCGCTGTACTGAGACACACTGGGGAGAACACACACGGCGGTTCACTAGTCTTCATTGAACACCGTGGTTTGATTAAAAACAACAGATGTTAGGAGTCAGGGAACGTTCTGGGTTCTGTTGCAGCTTACTGGTTGAGGAAGGCAAAAAGGTAGCGCATCACGATGAGGAGAGAACGTGGGAAGGTGGAAAGGATCAGTTTAATCTGGGCGGCTTTCTCCATCTCCTCCTCAATTTCTGGACAATAAAAGAAAAATGTCCAAAATTAAATCTAAAATAAACACCTGATAAAGAGCTTCAAAGTACTGGTTAGCTGAGCAGACTGCGGCTCAGAGTCCAGGGCAGGGAGGTGTATTACATTCTGTGTCCACCTGCGTTGGCATTTTATTACTTCTGAAGATTCATCTGTTAGAGAATCAGCAGAGTGACATCTTCTTTGTCAAAGTCTGGCGCCTAAAGGCTAAACTGTGCTGTTTGTAAATGGGTAAATCAGACTTACTGAAGCTGAACAGCTAAGTTAAATAAAAACAATTAAAATACAACAGCAGACAGAAGCTCACTACAGGAACTGCGGCTGAACGACTGCTGAAACTTGCTGAAGAAGATGAAACTGAGTTAAAACTAAAAGAAGCATAACAGTAGCTAAAAAACAAGAGTAGCAAAACTTTAGCTAAAAGCTAAACTAGCTAAAACTCTAAAGTAGAAGATGATTGCTACAAGAAGGATAGTTAACTGCTGAAAAACTGAACATTAGCTAAAGGTAAAAGAAGTAAAACCCTAGCTAAAAGTAGCAAAAGGTTAGCTAAAGACCAAAATATAAAAAATGCTAGCTACAAGTAAAACACCAGCTAAAGGAAGCAAAAAGCAAGCTGAACAAAATAGTGTTTGAAATCTAACAGCTAAAGTAGCTAAAACTCAACAGTAGAAAAATGATTGCTAAAAGAAGGCTAGTTTGTTTTAAAAAAGAGCAATAGCTAAAAGGTAAAAAGAATTAAAACACTAGCTAAAAGTAGCAAAACATTAGCTAAAAACCCAAATATAGAAAATGCTGTAATAAAACACCAGCTAAAGGAAACAAAAAACAAACAAACAAAAAAAAAAAACAAGTTAAACAAAAAAGCTAAAGTAGCTAAAACACAAAAGTAGAAATTGATTGCTAAAAGAAGACTAGTTTGCTAAAAAAAAAACGGAACAATTGCTAAAGGTAAAAAGAAGTAAAACCCTAGCTAAAAGTTGAAAAACGCTAGCTAAAAGCCCAAATATAGAAAATGCTAGCTACAAGTAACAAAACACCAGCTAAGGAAGCAAAAAGCAAGCTAAACAAAAAAAGTGACTGGAACCTAAAAACTAAAAATGGAAGTTTAACTACTAGTTAATAGTAGCAAATGGCTTGACAAATGCTATTAACAGCAGATTGCTAAAATATAAAATAAAGTATAACACTAACATAAAACAAGAGAAGCAAAATGCAAACTAAAAGCCAAAAAGCAAAAGTCCACATACCGTAATGGTTAAAAGTAGCATAAGGCTAGTTTAATGCTAAAATTAGCAGAACAATAGCTAAAATCTAAAAGTATCATAAGAAGGCAAATACGGAGTCAGTTTGCTATAATTTGTAGTACTCCAAGAGATTTCAATGTCTCCTGATGCATGCTCAATAATCCAGGTAGAAAAAAAATCCAAAAAAGTTAAGTCTGGTCCTCTGGGCATTCAAAAAACAAAACAAAACAAAAATATGTAGAAACGTTTCGTCTTTCGTCCGAAAGACTTCTTCAGTCTTCTTCAGTCTGAGGAGCTGCATTCAGCCCCTTGTGGATAGCAAATAACCATCAGTGTGCTAACGATCCATCGTTAGGCTGATGGTCCTCCTTGTTCATGTGAGCAGCTGGGTTTGGCTGTCATCAGCAAACTGGTTGATCCACTGTGAGAGGTGCTATTTATAAGACAGAGCTGAATACAGCACCTCAGACTGAGGAAGTCTTTTGGACAAAAGACGAAACATTTCTACAATTTTTTTTGTTTGTTTTATTTTTTTTATGTCCAGAGGACCAGACTTAACTTTTTTAGATCTCAATGTATTTCTGAGTAAATTGTTTGTCGGTGAAGGTAAATATTTTAGAAAGCAAAAAGTTACAAAACCAAAAGTCATGACGCTCATCTCCTGAATGAGCTTAATGTTTTATATATAAACAGCTAAAATAGCACAGAGTCTGCAGAAGTAGTTTGACTGCAAAACAACATGCGTTAAAGTAAAAAACAGAAAACGACAGCGTGAGCTCAGACACGGAGGTCACACGAAGGTCACATGAAGGCTTCTTACGGACACACTCCAGCAGCGGACCGTAGCTTTCGTAGGGAAACAGAGGAGGCTCCAGCCCCCGGAAGTACAGCTTCAACACGCCAGCAACAGAGTCCAGGTCACACTCGCTGTCCGACAGAGGATCCTCTCCTGCCAGGGATTCAAACAGAACCAAGACGTGAATGGATCAATCCAGCTAAAGGCTCCCGGTGCAAAAACAACCCAGTTACATTTACAGCTCTTCATACTGTTATAGCTTTTATCAACTACAGCGACTATGTTTGTTGAATATCTCATTACAGACAAAACAGAAACATTAGACCAACAATCACTACTATGTACAAAGAAAAACATTTCATTATTGTGTTGCGTAGATTGTTTTCCGTTCTGTTCTTCTCTAATAGAAATCAGTTCTGTTGCATGACTCATTAGAAAATGCCATCCTTGAGTTTGACGGACAGATTTCACCTTCTGCAGAGCCAAAGTGGAGCCAGTCCGTTCTGATCAAACAATTCAATAGAAATGTTTGATCTGGAATCTTTAAAGTGATTTTTCTGCTTGAAAGCCTCGTCTAAAAGGTGAAGCTTGGAGGTTCTGTGCTCATTCAGAGGACGTCAGCCATGCAGGAACAAGGACGTGAACTTTTCACTGACCCCCTAATTACACTCGCTGGACTGTGCTACTGTAACAGTGATAAATTACAATGAGAAGCTGTTCGGATTTCATTTGATACTCCTGCAAGACCTTGTTCAGGTCTAAAAAAAACAGCTGAGGTCTTATTTTAAAGGCGTGTTTTAACGTGAACGCTGAACGTTTACCTCTTTCAAATGCATCTCTGATGAGGTTCACCTCCCTCTGCGAGCCAGGAACTCTGAAAATCCCTTCATGATGGAGGCCTGGACACATAAACACACTGACATTATAAAACATGACTACAGGTTTGAAACAGACAGACAAGCTCCTCCACCTGCTCTTCATCCAAAGCCTTCTCACCATGGTTTCCTGATATATCATAAAAAACTGACTCACCATGGAGGTTTATGAAACGAACGCAGCTTTCAACCACCACAGGAATCTGCTGCCCAGAGCTCTGCAGAACAAAAATGGGGAAAGTAATTTGTATTAACACAATATATATTTTAATGAACATAGGTATTTTAAGACGTGCAAAACTGAAGCAAATTACTAAAAAGGAAATTACTGAAGAAAAACAAAATATTAGATTGTTACAGGACTGTAAATTCTAAAATGACATTTTCTGCAAAATTGTAGTGTGAATACTGAGTGCTAAATGACTCAACAAAAATTTATAAACAGTGAGCTGAGAGTGAGTTGTAAAATCTAGACGAAGCAGAACATTAGCTAAAAGCTAAAACTAGCAAAACACTAGTTAATAAGGGAAAAAGGCTTTCTAAAACATAAAAGTAGTAGCAAAATGGCATCTACAAGATATAAGTAAACATAAGCGAGCTAAAAGGTTTAAATGGATAGTTAGAAGCTAAAACTAGCAAAAGGCTAGTTAAAAGCCAAAAGTATCTAAAGGTTAACTAGAAGCTAAAACTAGCAAAAAGCTAGTTAAAAGCTAAAGGTGTCTAAAGGCTAACTAGATGCTAAAACTAGCAAAAGGCTAGCCAAAAGTATCTAAAGATTACCTAGAAGCCAAAACTAGCAAAAGGCTAGTTGAAAGCCAAAAGTATCTAAAGGTTAACTAGAAGCTAAAACTGTCAAAAAGCTAGTTAAAAGCTAAAGGCATCTAAAGGCTAACTAGATGCTAAAACTAGCAAAAGGCTAGCCAAAAGTATCTAAAGGTTAACTAGAAGCTAAAACTAGCAAAAGGCTAGTTAAAAGCCAAACATATCTAAAGGTTATCTACATGCTAAAATTAGCAAAAGTCTAGCTAAAATATCTAAAGGTTAACTAAATGCTAAAATTAACAAAAGGCTAGTTAAAAGTTAAAAGTATCTAAATGCTAAAACTAGTAAAAGGCTAGTTAACAGCTAATATTATCTAAATGCTAAAACTAGTAAAAGGCAAGTTAAAAGCTAAAAGTATCTAAATGATGAACTAGTAGAAGGCTAGCTAACTAAAATGTAACAAAAGGGAACATCAAAAGCTAAAAGTAATGAATGGTCCTAAAATATTAAAGTAGAAAAACGCCAGTGAAAATCTAAAAATAGCTAAACACTAATTAAACTCTAAAAAGAAAAAAAGGGGCTGCATAAGGCTTCAGGTCTCTCGTGTAAATGAGTCCCTGAGGTTCAATGGGATTAACCTGTCTAAATAAAGGTAGAAGAAAAAAATGCTAAAGGAAACAAAAAGCTAACTAAAAGCTCAAAGTAGCAAAATGCCAGCAAAAGGATGAAATTAACAAAAGGCTAAAGGTGGCAATAAAGCACCAGCTAAAAGAACAATTTTTATCTAGCCTGTTGTAACAATATAGGCCAGATAAAAATATCAAAAGATGAACCATAAGCTAAAAGCAGGAAATTATTGACAAAAGCTAAAAGTTGCAGAGTATTAAATACTTTCTTTTAGCTTTTAATCAATATTTTCTTGCTTTTTCAAAATGTCCACATATCGATTTTAAAACGCCGTTCAGTTTGTCCGCTTCTACTACAGAGCGTACTCGCATTACGTGTCCACTCGGCCACCGTAGAAAATGGCCCTGCAGGCCACCATACAGCAAGCGCGCGCTAAGCTAGCTAGCCAGTTCGAAGAGTTTGCTAGCATGGAGCGAGTGAACCGCGCGATTCAACCTGCCCCATCGTTGCTAAAAGCCAACATATGGAGACATTTCACATTCTGCTATCTTCCGGGGAAGACAGAGGTCGACATGAGCATGATCGTTTGCAACGAGTGCAAAACGAAACTGCCGTATAGGGGAAATTCGACAAACTTGCGGGGCCATTTGGCGAGACACCACCCTGAACTAGATGAAAAGCATCCAAAAGCAGCAGACCAGCGAACTCTGGGGCAATGCAGCACACTTCTAGCCGATTCCCCAAGGGCTGTGAAGATATCCCGCTCCATCGCCGGCTACATCATAAAGGATTTACGACCGTGCAGCTCAGTGGAAGGCGAGGGCTTTAGGTTTATGGTCAACACCCTGGAACCAAGGTACGTTATTCCCGCGCGCAAGTTTTTCAGCGACACCGTAGTGCCACAACTCTACCAGGAAACCAAGAAAAAAGTGGGAGAAGCTCTAATGAAGGCTAACAGAGTAGCGCTTACGTGCGACTGCTGGTCTACAAGAGCCACCGGGTGGTTTGTCACATTTACCGCGCACTTCATCACAGATGACTGGCAGATGAAGTCGTGCGTTTTGCAGACACGAGCGTTGGTTGAAAACCCCACAACATTAAGCCTGAACGCCATGTTTCAGGCCGTAGCAGAGGAGTGGAGACTAAATGATGTGGTCATGGTGACCGATCATGCTGCAACCCCTCTGGAGAACAACGTCACGTGCTTTGCCCGTTCCTTGACCCTTGCTTTTCAGCGAGCTCTAAGCGTCAACACTGTGGTGCAACTCCTTAACACGATCAGGAGGGTCTTTGGATTTTTTCACCGCAGCCCACGTGCAAGCCACATGCTGGGAGAGAAACAAAAACTTCTGGGAACGCCGGCACACAAGCTACAACCTGATACTCCAAGATGGAACAGCACTTATGAGATGCTTGAAAGATGTCTGGAGCAGCAACCTGCAATATGGGCCGCCCTCCTTTCACCCCAGCTGAGTAAATCTGTACAGGAAGAGGACATTCACTTTCTCAAGAAGACCGACATCACCCACGTCAAAGAAATAGTTACGACTCTCAAGCCTATAAAAGACGCCGCCGACATAATGTCAGACGACTCCACAACGACTCTGTCGGTCGTCGCCTCGTTGCACGCTCAGCTGCTCGTCGACACGCAGGCGGACTTCTGCGATACGCCAGTTGTCTACGAAGTTAAAAAAGCGATCAACCGATGTCTGGCAGAGAGATACACGAGCGAGCAGAGTAAGACGCTTCTGTGTTCTGCTTCTACCTTGGATCCGAGATTCAAAACGCTCCCGTTTCACACCGAAGAGCAACGTCGGGAGATCTACAGGAAAGTAATAAATGAAGCTGCAGCTCAAAAGGTAACTTTTTTCCCTCATACGTATTATACAAAAATACAAGTTTTTTTTTTTAAATCAATATGATTTATCTTTATTTTTTTAACAGGTTGAAGAGAGGCCAGCTAAGAGACGTCGCCAGGAGCCAAGCCAAGATGAAGGTCCTCCTCCAAAGAGATCAGCACTGGTTCATTTCT
Organism: Hypsolebias martinsi; assembly: GCA_031762355.1. NCBI lineage: Eukaryota > Metazoa > Chordata > Actinopteri > Cyprinodontiformes > Rivulidae > Hypsolebias > Hypsolebias martinsi. The sequence continues at coordinate 33,983,300 of JARVGQ010000116.1, forward strand.
TTGGAAATACATTTAACCAGGTCAGTGTGCTCCCTAAATCCACCAGAACCACAGCTGAAGAGGAGCTCAAGAAGTACCTGAAAGTCCCTCTGCAGACTCTCTCAGAAGACCCTCTCCAGTGGTGGAGGTTTCATGAGGGAGAGTTTCCTCTGCTGTCTAGATTAGCTAAACGCTACCTGTGCATCCCTGGCGCCAGAAGAGCCACAGGACGTGCGTTCTCTACAGCAGCAGATACTCTGACGGTGCAGGACAGCGCTCTGACTCCTGACCATGTGGATCAGCGCCTTTTTCTGCAAAATAATCTCGTCCTTACCGATTAAGAAAAGTTCTGTTTATAAATTGCAAACAGCTCAGGGGGGTGTTTATGTGCAGACTTGCACCGGTTGTGGAATTTTGTTCAAAGCTTTACCAGTTATGAATGCATTATAGTTAAATCAACGTTCACGCAAATAAATAAAAGATCTGATCAGGTGATGGTTCTGCAGCAGATAAGCAGCCGCGGGCGGTGTGTTCGGTACCTGTGTCCGAGACATTCTCCTCCTCCTCCTGCACCAAAACATGCACAGCAAAGCGGGGGTGGGGGGAAAAAGCATAAATTAGAAGAGACGGAAAAAAGCAACAATACGGGGAGTAAAGATTTAGAGGAAGTGGGAAGAAGCGCAACCGGACACACACACACATACGCTCAATAGAGGAGTCGAGACGAGGCAGCAAAGAGGCCAGCAAATGTTAAATCCTTTTCACAAGCGAGAGGGGAAGAGATAAAAGGAGGACTGAAAGGAGAGGAGCCAGCAATAAGCTGGAAGCATGACTGTACACATGATGGTAGCGGGGGGTGGACTGTCAAGAAACCCCCACACACCCCCTCTCCTGCATCAGGATTTTCTAAATTATTTCCTTTTGAAGGGTTGAGCAGCAAACAAAGAAGGGACGTAAACAACGGCAGCTTGTGTGTGTGTGTGTTACCTGTATGTAGGAGAGAATGTCTGAGGTGAAGAGTGTGTGGCAGAATTGGGAAACTGGTCTGGACTTCCGAATGCGCACTGACCGAGCACATTGCATTCTGGGAAATATAACAAATAAAACCCAAAATCCTTCCTTAGGGCTGGTTAAAGGTAATGTCGATTAAAAACAATGGTCGTTAAAATTAGTCTCTTTGATTGTTCACATAAAGCAGTTAATGTATCCAAAATGACAATTTGGGCTTTAGTTCAGTTCATCCTGGTCCTCTCTGCTCTCTCCGTGTCTCTAAGCCTCTTCCAGACACTCTGACTGGATTTTCAGGTGAGTGAACTGTTTACCTGGAAGGGTCGCTGTCGATGGCCTCAGCTGCAAGGAAAAACAAAAAAACAAGAGCTGAATGCACGGTATTACCGGTTAAAATACTGTTTTTCAGGATTGAATGCTCCAAAATCAGTCATTTATATTTCTTTAGAAAACGTGTCCCTAACTGCGAATGCACCGACTGTTCATCACTGTAATGACACTTTGGTGAGATGTGACTCACTTGTGCTGCTATATTCATTCATACCCATCTGCTCACTACAGACTCATGTTCGAGATGCTGTTTAATATACCCTATTTACATTATTAGTGTTTAGCGTGTACATTTTAGATCCTTACATACTGTTCTTTTATATTTTTGGGAGTAACTGGGACCTTGAGTCCACAATTTCATTCCACTTTTTGTACGACATGTGATGTGAATGAGAATAAAGAACCTTGAGCTTGAATGTTTTCCTGTCATTCTCAAGCTGTTTCACGTGACTGAGCAAAAAACAGCCACACAAAGGCAGGTGAAAGGCATAGTTCAGATAAAGTGAGGTTCTATGGGAACGTTATGAACAAATAATTTGTGTATGAAAAGCCTTTAAACAACAATTACCAAAAACTGACTTTTATTTTCATATCAGAAGTGTACCTTTCTGTATGGCCTCCCGTAGAAGATCATGTTTGGCTTGAAGTTTGGAGGCCAGAGAGCTGCTGATGAGGAACTCTTTCACTTTCTAAAATAATAAATAAAATCAAAATGTAAGATTATTTAAATCTATCTATATAAATTTATAGATATACTGTAGTCTTAATTTGAGCTAACGTACTGTAAAATAGTAGATCTCGGTCTCTTGTTGATTGGCTCGACGCTTGGCAAGTGCGAGTTTAGGGGCGGAGCTTCCACCAGCGGGCTCATGTGATAGGCTGCTGGAAACGTCGGGGGAGGGGTTACAGTCGCTGTCGCACATGGACTCCAGCAGGGCTGCAAGTGTGGCTTTAAGTGTTTTACTGATCTGAAAAAGGCAGCAGGAATGGCTGTTTGTTATTTCAGTTTCTTGCGTTTTAACAAAATAATAAAAATGACACGTTCAGATTTTAAAGTTGTAACTTGGCGGCCGCCCAGGGACAAACAAACAGAACAGCTGACCTCCTCTGTTTCCAAGATAACTGAAGCGAGTCGAGACTGAAGCTGTTGGAACCTGGTCTCCAGCTCATACCTCACCTGGCTCTCCGCACTCACCTCGCACACCTGAAATACACAAACATCAAAGTACAACGCACAGAAAATACTTAAACCCTCACAGAATCACTTTTGGGTCTGCTTAACATGAAGAAAAAGGGATGTTTTAATTGCCACCAAATTTGTTTTTACACCTCTTTACTTTTGCAGAGGAAAGTTTTTCAGACGCTTAACCCGTTCTGTTTCGAGAAACTTCAGATTTCGTGTTTAAACAATGGTTTAATTCAAAAATTAAGCATTTGTACGATTATTATTATTATTATTATTATTGAAGTACTGTAGTTTGAATTCACGTTGTTTCAAAATAATAAACATTCACTTTTTTCTTGGCTCTACTTGGACTATCTGTTGGCACATCACTGGTGAAAACCAACAAATAGTTTCTTCAAACAGCCTGTTCAGAGCACTATCTACAGCTGGTAAGATATTGACCGCTCATACCCTTTATACTGAACCTTACTGACTTTCTTGACCCCTGAGATTTTGACCATCAAAGCAAACTGAGCTTTTTAAGTAAAATCATAGACACAAACGGTAAACTTGTGTTTTTATACAGAGAAAGTAAAAAAATAAGTAAATGTGACAGGTAGAAAAACATGCAACACTACTTTAATGCAGATTGAAATTTTACATGAGACATTTGCATTTACTGTGAAAATTTGTTTTAAAGGTCCACTGACATGATATTTGAACTTTGCATAAAATGGCACAACATATATATCTTGTATCATTCAACTAT
>JARVGQ010000116.1:34033120-34045518 GCA_031762355.1 Hypsolebias martinsi
TGTACAACTTTTTACACACATTCTAGGGAGTGTATCAGCTAAAAAAAGTTAATTTTGGGTTTAGTTCCTCTTTAACACTCAATTTAACCTGGTCCATTCGGAGTGCCGTTAGACACCTCCGCTCTCACTGCTTTTAAGTTAATTCTTAATAAAAGGTGAGAGCGGCTTTCATTTCCGCTTTAATCACCGCTGAATTATCAGCGTTTATTGAAGCCAGAATGTCCAACTTCAGGGACGACACGTCCGTCTCTCTGGGTCCTGGTGAGGACGGACGGAGCAGAGTCCTCGGCTTTAGAAGTACTGTGGCCCATGGTGGTGTCGGACCCAGTAGCCACAGATCCCATATACCGGTACTCCTCTACTGCCATCTTGTACTACTCCAGAAAATTATTTTTGTATTAAATTTTGAATAAAATTCCAAGTTGTAAGGCAAACAGAGAGAATACCAAGAGGGACGGATACTATTACAAGGCGCTGCAATTAATGCTGATGATGCAATTTTGTGTTTGAAGGCTAAATAAATATGTAAACTACATTTTCTATTGTTTGTATTACATGTTATTGATGAGTTGTCTGCCAGCAGGATAAAAAACACAAATTTACCCAACTGAAAACTCTTGAATATTTATTTTTAATTTCCTCTATTTGCCCTAGAGAATTTAATATTCATGTATCCTTCCTCTCAAATATTCTTTTTTGTTGGATTAATCTGTGATGTAATCTCTACTGCCATCTGCTGACAATGCTGTATCAAGTTCAAATTGTGCTATATCTATCAATTAATAAATCAAGCATCTTCCATAATATACCAGATAAAAACAAATGAAAGAAAAGCAACAAACCAGCAAACGAACACCGTGTGAGCTCATTTAAAATAGCAATAAGTTGGAAAACATTGGCAACTAACACGAGGAGAACGAAGGAACTGAGGAAACACTAGAAGTAGGAGACCATCAATGTTCTTAAAATGGCTAATCAACATTAAAATGCACAGGCAGCCAATCAGCGGCTTTAAGGTCTGATTAGAGGCAGAAACTTTTCAGAAGTCTGTTTCCAGTTTGCTTTGGATCAAAAAGCATCTCTTCTTTCCCCTATTAGTTGAAGGAAAAATCAAAAGTAGAAAATGGTCACCATCATGTTATTATTCCTGATCTTCTGGCAGCAGAACATGATCCGGTCCTGTTGAGTGTAAAACATGTTTTTTTTTTGTTGTTGTGTTTGCTCACAGGCGGGGGACAGAAACGTTGATGAACGAGTGTGTGGGTCATCTGCTGAGGACCAAGAGTTCAGAACATTCAGACGGGGGCGTTGCAGCTGGTGTGGCTGTGTTGGACAACCCTCTACTGGTTTAACAGCTCAGAACCTGCAGGAACCAAACGGGTCACACCGTGACGGTGTCAGAAGGAGGTACTGGGAGTGCTGACGTCACAACCCTGGAAATTAAAGCATCGTCACATTCGTCAGAAAAGATTACTCTTTTCCTTTTAATCATGTAAAAAGTATTGGTGTTCGGGATATGCAGGTTTTATGAGTAATTTCAGAGAATATACAAAGATTGTGCTCGTCACAGTCTTTTATAAGTTTTTGAGTCTGGAGTCCCAACATCAACGCATAGATGCTCTGTGTGGTGCAAATGTTGGTGAACACAGACTGTTTAAACACTCATGAAAATGTCTTACCAGCATCACAGGCATGAAATGAGTTATGACGTCATGATCAGCAGCAGCTGTCAATCAATTTTGTAAACCGAGACATTTCAAGAACCTAATAAAGAATTATTTCACAGTGACTTTTATCTTTATTCCAGCTGAATGTATGCAGCTCAAAAACTTCACTTCTGTAACTAGAGACAAGATCATGAAATCTGATCAACATCAAAAGCATCAGATTTGAACATTTGAATAAGACGGCTTTATCCCTTTAACTTTATGACGATTCATGTTCCTCATGGAAAATCAACTACCTTTTTTAACTGCTTCAAAGTACTAGTTTTAAATATTTTTTCCACAAAAAACTAGTCAATTTTTTTTTTAGAGCTGTCTCAGTCTGAAAAAAAAAAAAAAAATCTAATTTAAATTATTTTTGTTCGATTTTACTTTAAAGCTTGAATGTTTTTTTGTTTTAAAACTCTACACAGTTTATTTTTTTGATTGGCAAAAATAATTATTTTACAGTAATTTAAAAAGTATTTTCCTCCGTTAGTCTGCCCTCTGGGTCAACATTCACATCCATCTCAGTTCTCCAGAGCTCAGAACTGATGCCTGGTTCTGTTGGCCCGACCAGTCAGTTTCCTCCATTATCCTCTCCTCTGTCCTCCATCCTCCTCATGTTCAAAAATTATCTCATTGTTTTGGCTCAAACACACTAAAACAGACTAAACTACACCTTAACTATAAAACCCAAACATGCTAAATATCACAAATCTCTCAAACCTCATGACTCACTCCCACTCTCGCTGATTTTATCGCGCCAAACTCCAACTTCTGCGTCGTTTTCATCATCTTCCTGTAGATTTTTTGATGCTTGACAAATAACTCTAGAGCCTCCGTCAGAAAGTAGGGGGGAGGTGAAAGCGGCGAGTGATGGGGGTGCTTTTTTCCCTGAGACTGCCCGTCTTTGCTGTAGCCTCTCGCTCTAATGCGCTTAACATATGACAATCATCTTCATAAAAGATGTGGCATGGATTATTTATCATAACTTTGGTTGTACTTGTCCCATCAACAAGATTTAAAAGCTGGTGTGTAGTTTAAAGCCTGCACTTTGGTGCAAATTAGTTTCTGAGAGGCTGTGTCTTCTGCTTAAACGACTGAAATTGGTCATGTGCGCCAACGCGTCAATCGACTCTTCAGAAAGAAAAAGAAAATTGTCAAATTGGTCAGCGAAATCACCACCTGCTGCCTGGTATTGAGAAAGCATCATCATTTTACATTTTAAACATTTTGTTTGAATAGCACTCACAGATACTGTCAAGGTAATGCATTTAAACTATGTAGGTAATTGTTTGTAAGGATAATCAGGGAGGCTGCAGTGGCTCTGTGGTCGGAGCTGTAGTTTTTAATGCCGAGGCTGAAAGTTAAATGAGAATATTTCATGTGAGTTTGCTGGCTGTGGTACCCCCACAGCAGTGAGCAGATGAAAGAAAAACATCTCAGGTCCCTAAGTTAGGAGGCAATCAGTTCGTTACTGATGATGGCGCATCTTACAACATTTATATTTATATGACTTCAAAGCTGTACAGGCTTGTCTTTACGGGAACATTTGATTAGGTTCTTAAGTTGTATTTTTGTCTTTCGGCTGCTCCCTTCACAACGAACAAACTCACATTTTACGTTCTTCCTGATGGGAGGGCTCAAACCTGCATCTTCACAATACCAACCACTGAGCCACTGCAGCTTGGGTTTTCTATTTAAGGTTCACATTTAAACATAATTTATTCCATTTGTACTTTTCAGATTAGCATGTAACCTAAGATGATTTAAACATCATCATGGGAAGTACTGTAACAGTTTGTACTGAAATGTTTTTGTGTGACTGAATCAACAGGTTCTTGATGTTCAGCTGCTTTAACTTGTAGGACTCTCAGAGCAACCACCTTACATTGGAGAAGAATTGTTGGAAAACTTATTAATAAAAATCCATCATGATGACTGAAGTTTGAGGAAAACCTCAAGATAAATATCAAACATCAAGCCTGGTAAAACCAGTGGTGCAGACAGTCGAGGACTCAGGAGTATAATCAAATGAGTATCTACAAAAGAAAAACGCTGGCAGGGTAGCAAACTTACACATATAATCCAGAAGTACACAGGGAGCAGAACAGGTTATCAACAGTAGACAGATAACAATGCCAGGACACAGGGAAGACAAACATACAGGCTTAAATACATGAAACACCACTTAGACAAAGTGAAGGCACCTGTGAGTAATCACAGATGCCAAAGAGAGAGGCTGAGGACCAGGAAGATGCAAGACATAAACACAACACAAGATGGGGCCAGACACAAGGAAACACAAACCCTACAAAAACTCTTAAAAAGCAGCAAAATATTACTTTTCTCTTGTCATACTTTTTCAGCAGCTGTAACTGTAATGTTTCTGGGCTGGACTGTATTAAGAAGTGATATAAGTAATTTAAAGTTATTTTATTTGTTCTTAATAAGTTCAAAAATTACAAAATTAATCGTTAAGATGGTGACAATATGAGAATCACAGAGTCTGTTCAAAAGGGGGGAAAAAGTGTCACTTTTTTGTTTTTCTCTTTTAAAATGAACACTTCCTCATCAAATGCTACAGTTATTTATCCAAGTTATGATATAAAACATGTAAAATAATAAAAACTATTTTATTCTCTCATCCACAAAGTAAATTTATTAAGATTCACCATTGAACAGTCAGGCCACTCTGTATGGACACGGAGTAACAATCCAAATGCTTATAGAGATTTTATTTTTGGTTGAAATAAAAGCTTAAATTTGATTTAATGACGAGAGAACAGTTTAAATGTCTCCCCATGGACTAAAAAACAAAAATCTACCAATAACTTGCATGTCTGTAAAGATCTTCAGTCTCTGCTAATTTGACGGTGGAGCTGCAAACATCAGATTGTAGGGAAGTTGAATCACATCCTCGTTTAGATTTATGTTAAAATGAGCTTCTGCACAAACTTTTTAAAAATAATTTTATGTGTCCGCTATGATTGTGGATGTCTTGTTGTGTTTCTCTTTTGGAAATTTTAAACGTTGTTGTGGAGAATCATTGGTACAAACACAAATTGCAAAAGTTACTATTCGTGAATTATACATTTATTCTACATTATACATTATTATATAATTATTATTTATTCTTGCTATATTATACATTTTATTCTGCAAGGTCACAGTTCAAAAGCAGCACTATTAGTTTACCAGTTGTTTCCCTGCCTGCAGTTACAAACATTAACCACCAGGTGGCAGCAAAGGATTTTCTCACAGTTAATGTGTACAAGAAAGAAAACAAAAACATTCAAGTTTTGTTTAATCAGTGAGAACATTTAGTTTCTGAGCAAAATAAATATTGCCTGCTGCCTTAAAGTGAAGGCAGATAATAATTTTTTTGGCCTTGTGTCTGTTTGTTAGCAAAATATTTCATTCCCACCATATGAAATTTGATGAAACTGCAGAACATCATTACTGGATGTGTCTACCTTTGGAGTGGTCCTGATCCAAGATGGCTGCCACAGCTAAGTGACTTTAGCAAACACACAAAAACTGTATTCAAAACATATTCTGAGTGCTGACAGGTTGTGTGATATCTTTGCTCTTGGAGTCAACCCTGTTTGTTAGCTAAATATCTCATGAACCACTGGACAGATGTTGAAGAAACTTTCTCAAAGTAATCCCTGGACATTCAGCTACAGCTGATCAACTCAGTTTGAGTCAAGATGTTTTCTACAGTTTCCCAATAATAGCAAAGACAAAACTGGTTTTAACTCAGTCCATTTTACAGCTACTGAGCAAAGATTTGACGTGGTAGTAGCTGAGAGTCGTTACAACAGATATCTGCAGTTACATTGCATCTTGCAATCTTGCTTGAGTGTACACCCGATATTTTAAGTAATTAAAATGCTACAGTTTTGTAATTTATTAAAAAAATATATGATCTAAGACTAAAGCTCAGCGTTAAAGGAATACTAGGCCTTTGGTTTTAAAAGGGATTGTATAAAACAACAAAATGCCCCACTATCAACACAAAAGCAGTATTTTAGCAACGTTTTTATTATAATTACCGTACTAGTTCTGTTCAAAAATATATATTTTAAACAATAAGTTCATAAAGTGACCAAAAAGGCAGCTGAGTGATGAAATGACCAAAAAAGGTGTGTGGGAAAACAAAAACAAAATGTGCAAAATGACAGAAAAAGCTGAACACACACTCAGTGTTCTGATTTATTTTAGAATGGACTTTTTGTTTTGTGCCAGAACAACAAACTCACTTCTTCAAAAAGCCCAGGGTATGGCCTTTACATTTACACTTTATTGGCAGATTTTGAGATATTTCTTCTTTAAAAATAAATAGGACATCTCTGACTAAATAAAATTTCTTAGACTTTTGACACCACCAGAGTCCAAACTGTCCTGCAGCACTCACTTCCTGCTGGGCTCATTCTTTTACAAAATATCTGAAACAGCACATTCCTTTTGATTTAGCCAACCTCCTGTTTTTGTTTTTTTGTTCCAGATTAAGAGTTGTGTGCTTATTGCAGGGTGACATGTCTGTGAAGATGGTCAGGGTCACCCAGCAGAACGCCGGTCGCTGTCATCCAGGGCTATCAGGAAACACTGCTGCGTTCACTGTACAGGAGCTGTGGAGGAAACAACAGTGTTTAGTTTTAGGAAGCTGCTGTCCTGACAGGATAACATCATGTCAGTCAGGCTCTCTCTGTTGTGATCATTGCTCATCTCTGAGCAAAAACATTTTTGAGTCAATTTTACAAACATTTTCCAAGCTGGAACTTTATAAAATCCATGTTTTTGTGTATAAGCCTGACAAAGGGATGAATTTATTTTAAGGGAATCACCGCTGCTTTCATGCCAGTTGATTTGTTTTTAACAAAGAGCTCACAATGTTCATTTTGTGTATTTGCTGAAGTTGCTTAGCTGTGGCGGCCATCTTGAACGGAGTTAACTTTCTGAGAGCTGCTATAAAATCCATCGACGAGTGTTAGCTTCATTTAGACGTTTACAGTTTACATCGTAAACAGCGGCACGCAGTCGCTGAAGGATTTGAAAAGTGAAGGCTTGTAGTTTTCGAGATGAGTGTTTTTCTAGACTGGAATTGAACAGGGAATGAAGTAAACCTGGATAAGAACAGAGGTACGTTGTTTTATTTCCAGTCCAAGCTGGTGCAGAGTGACAGATCCTGGCGAGAGGAGGGAGAAATTTTATCCACCAGGTGCAATGGTGGAACCAGGGGGTGGTCAGTGGTGGCCATGACCATCAAAGCTTAATCTTCAGCCACCCCATTCATTTGAAGAAACTATACTTCTAGGCAATACTGTGGTCCCTCGTTTATCGCAGAGCTGTACCCTGAAGCTCTGCGATAAGTGTAAAACCGCAAAGTAGGAATAGTAGTACAAGTAGTAAGTAGTAGTTTATTTTAATATTTATTCTTAAATTTGTTATTTTTATTTATTTAAACACTTCCCAGACTCTTGAAATATTCTAAACAATGTTTCTAAACTCTAAACGCTCTAAAAGAACACACAATGTCATGATTTCTGCTCTCTGCCACTGCCGCTCTCTGCCACGCCCACTTCTCCGCCGCTGCAGCACGAAGATGACAGAGGAGGGAGGAGGAGCTGCAGGAGGACGTTTCGCCTGCAGTGTGGGCTGCACTGGTGCAGCATGTGCTAAATAATTTAAAATAATTTATTTTAAATAAAAAATTCCATGCCGATCGTGCGGCTCATCCGTCAATCAGCCAGTTGTGTGTCATGTCCAATCTTATTTTGAAAATCTGCGCTAGAGTGAGTCTGCGAACAGTGAACCGCAAAGTAACGACAGACTAATGTATAAGAACTAGAAGTCTCCTCTAATGATGGGGGTGGGCAGTTTACGTGTGGATGATGGTGGCCATCTTGGATTTTGGAATAAATACATTTAGATGCAGCCACCCAGCAAAAAAGACAGTTAGCCGTTTGCGTAACTTTTTAAATTTTTTAAATTATCCAGCTCACTAGGATTGCATGTATATGGCAGCGTCCATCTTATGGCAGCCGGGTTTTTGAAAGGAAAATTTATTTCGTTCAGATGTAGCCACACGCTAAAGTGGAAGTCGTACCTCACTAAGAATTTATCCAGGTCACAACATGCACGGACAGACGGACAGAGGGTATTTCCAATTCCCCTTTTTCGCTCTGCAACAGGCGACAATAAAGCCGTTACACAAGCACTGGCCCAGTTAGCCGGTGACATGCGTGTGTGCTCAGTGTGAAAAGAGAGTGTGAATTAGTTTGAGCACGTTGGACGGTCAGAGGACGGACGACAGAGGCAGGGAGTCAGGATGTGGGTCACAGCAGGATGGAAGTGGGTCACAGTCACCCTGCTCCTCGGTGCTGCAGAGAGGAAGAGCGAGGAGTGTCGTGTCAGCAGGAAGTGGGATATCTGAGTGTGGGCCTAATCAACGACCGCTTCGTGGAATGTAGTTGTGTGTCTCAGTTCATATCCTGTCGTTTTATAACCAGAGACACAGAGATGACATTCAGCAGCCGCTGCTTCGTTTGGTGCCGCATCCTTTCAGTGAGAATAGCTGGAAGTAAAAGTCCAACTGTCACTCACTGGAGCGCGTGTCTCCTGGCTCTGGATGTACCTTTGACTTCCTTGTTGCCCAATGTAGCACCAGCGTTGTTTTTACCCTTTAAGAACAAAGTGATCCTCTGACATGAGGTACCTTTAACACAGTTTGTCCAGGGACATCTTTTATCAAATAAAGGCTCCAACAAAATGATCCACGAGAACGAACGCTGCTTTGTTAAGACTATTGTTTACTTCAGTTAAAATTAAAAAGGAAATCCTGTGGTTAAAAAAAAAAAAATACAATTCTTCTGGTTGCTTGATGATCTGAACCATCTTGGCTCACTTCACAGTAATTCTGTGAACGCTGATTTAACACGTGTGGTTTCTTGTTTTAAAAGATCTGTTGGATAAAACATCCCAAAGTATGAAGAACTAGACAAAAACATACATGATATAAACGTTCAGCTCATTCAGGAGATGTTTGCTATGACTAGTAGTTTTTGTAACTTTTATACCTTTCATAAATATTTACTTAATTTACAAATATTTTCCCCATAGAAACACATTGAGATCTCTTCAGTTCCTTGTGCTACCTGTAGCTTTTAGCTAACATTTGGCTGCTTTTAGCTAGTGTTTTGCTACTTTTAGATTTTAGCCAACGTTTGTTTGTTTTGCTTTTGCTATTATAGTTAGCTTTTTAAAAAAAAAAAAAAACTTTTAGCTTGTGTCTATTTTAACTAGTATGTGTTTACTTTAAGCTAGTGATTTGCTTCTTTTAGCTAGTCTTTTACTAGCTTTAGCTGGTGTTTATCTATTGTTAGTTACTGTCTTGATACTTTTAGTTAGCTTTTTCATGAATTGATTCAGCGTTTTGATACTTTTAGCCTTTAGCTAGGCTTTTCCCACTTTAAGATTGTAGCTACTTTTGGCCTCTAGCTAGCCTGTTCATACATTTAACTTTTTTTTGCTAGTGTTGTGCTTCTTTAAGCTTTAACAATTTAGTTTAAGCAATTTTCAGCAAAGTCATTAAGTCAAATTTCTCTGATTTGAGTTGTTTCAGACAGATATCTGGTTAGAATTAATCTTTCATTGGGACTTGCCAATAAGATTTTTTTCTGATTTTCCAATATGTCTGACTGCTGTCTGCTGCAGGTAAGATACTGACTACCCACTGAACAGAAAACCACTTTAAAAAATCTGAACAGTGACTTTTAATTTGCAACATAGCAAATAAATTACATATTAACTCTCAAAGTTGTAGTTTTTTTTCTATCTTTTTGCAAGTCATCGTGTCCCAGCACTCTAAGGCACAAGACTCTGCAACCTGAAACTGGTTAATTTTGAACTACTGGGTCATGAGACGTGATTACAACACAACATGACTTGCATTTTCTGTCTATGTAGCACACCATGTCTTCAGCTCTAACTATAACCACTGGTTGTATGGTTTAAATGTTTGTCCTGAGCCTGGTTCTGCTGGAAGTTTCTAAGTTTTTCCTTTCCACTGTTGCCTTTATAATAATAATGTCACACAATGTCATCACTGTATGTTTCCATACAATGACGAAATTAGTCTCTGCATTTAACCCATCCACCACCAGGGGGTGCAGTGGGCAGCTATTGAAGGCTGGGCAATTTGGGGATGGGGTGTGCTGCCCAGAGACACCACAAGGTATGCAGTGACCGGGGATCAAACCTGGGACTTTCAGGTCCCAAGCCGGCTGCCCTGCCTCTACACCATATTGGCCCCCAATACTTGCTCAGGGTGGGAGACTGTGACAAAGCGAAGACTCAAAGCTTCTGTTCCTCAGATAAATAATGTTATTAACTGATTTTTTTTTTTTTAATGTATGTGAATGTTTCTGTTCAGTGTCCTGAGATGACTTCTGTTGTGACTTGGTGCTATAGAAATAAACTGAATTGCTAAGACTCTGCAAGAGGTTAAACTGGGAGCCGATGGACGGTTGGTCAGTCGGTCGGTGGTTGGTTCGGTTTGGTTGGTTGGTTGTTGGGTTAGCTGGTGATTTAGTTGGGTTAGTCGATGGGTGGGTTGGTGAGTTAGTTGCTGGGTAGGTTGGGCTAGTGGGTTAGTTAGTGTGTGGGTTGGTTTGTTTGACTGGTTGGTTGGTTTGGTTTGGTTGGTTGGTTTGACTTGGCTTAGTTTGGGTGGTTTGGTTTGGTTAGTTGATGGGTTGGTTGGTTTGACTTGGCTTAGTTTGGGTGGTTTGGTTTGGTTAGTTGATGGGTTGGTTGATATATTAGATGGTGGGTGGCTTGGGTTGGTGGGTTTGTTTGTTTGTTTGGTTTGACTTGGCTTTGGTTGGTTGGTTTGGTTGATTGGTGGCATGGTTAGGTTGGTTGGTTTGACTTGGCTTGGTTTAGTTGGTTTGTTTAATTTTCCAGCAGGACTTGGCACCTGCCCACATGGTCAAATGTACCAAAAGTTAGCTTTGTAATATTCTAATTTTCAGAGTCACTGAATTATTTTTATTTTTTATTATTATTTGTAGGCCATAATCATCAAAATTACAAGAAATAAAGACAAAATATTTCACTCTGCGTGTAATGAATGTATTTAATACACAAATTTCTCTTTCTGAAACGACTGACTTTTTTAAAAATTTTATTTTACGTTATCAGGATATTCCAATTTTTTAAAATGCACCTGTACACTGCCAAACTACATTTAAGGTTTGTTGCTGCTTTGGCAAAATATTCCTAACAAAACAGATTTGATTACAGCTACACTTCCTGGTGCAATAAACAAAATATTTACATCTCCCTTTAATCTTGAACCCGATTCAACAACTAAATCAACTTTAATTCAACTTTCATTAGACAAACATTAGATGTGTCTCTACAGCTGATTACACTTGGAGTCAACCTGATTCAAGATGGCTGCCACAGCTAACTGAGCTTAGTAAAAATGGCAACGTACTGGGACATTACTGGCAGTTTTGCAGATGCTGGACTAACATTTGGAGAAGGTTGAGAAGCGTCAGCAGTTTCAGAAAGCGAACACATCTTGAAGGATTTATCAGTATTGCATCCTTCAATAAATGATAAGTCTTTAGTGTTTATGATGTTATCTTTGCTGTTTGCTTTGTCTGAAGGTGATAATCACCCCCTCCCTTCAATCAGCGCTGTATAATGTTAATACTGCCTGCCGCTCTGAAGGATGTCAGAAACAGTCAAGACACTGACAGACTGTGTCAACACTTAACTCCCATGACTCCTTTGTACATTCCAGCCAAAAACAAGCACATTAAAACTTTTTGTCCGCCTGAGTTGACTCAGAGGACACAAACACACATAAAAAACTACACACTCAAACAGAAATACTCTGCAGGAAGAGTCAAGGTCAGTTCCTGGTTTTGTCCCTTGTCAAGTTCTTCATTACTGTAAACAGCAGAAGCCCTCTGCTAATAAAAGACTGATTAACAAACCGTCCGTTACAAAGTTCACCGGGGTCAGTTTCATTGAACTGATGGGCAGCAGGAGCTGACAGTCCGTCCCTGCTCAGCACTTTACCATCAGCCGGAAACCGGAAAGCCAGCACCCGCCATCGAGCGAGTCGGAGGGACTTTCATAGCATTGTTTCATCTGCCGCTGGAGCGTTTACAGCAGGAAGAAAAAGCTCAATGAACGGGCGTGATCATTGGTGGTGGTGGGGTGGGGGTCCATGTTTTTATGAAAGTGACATGGAGAAAAGCCACAGCAAGATATAAATGGAATTTCAAGTTTAAAAAAGGTGAAAACACTTTCGAAAGAGCTCTTTTTAAAAATCCTAATTGGTCATTAAGTCCATTTGAATCTACATTTAATCAATATTTTTGATTGGTGATGAAAATGATTGTAAATCCTTTTTTTTTTTTTTAAAAGTCACAAATAAATAATTATTTAAGGTTATAATGTCCCGTAAAAGGTTGTGCAGTGGCTCAGCTGGTGGAGCTGTTGCCTCTCGGCAAGAGATCGCTGGTTCAAATCCCAGTCCCGGGACCTTTTCTGGGTGGAATGTGCATGTTCTCTCCGTGCATGTGTGGGTCTTCTCCAGGTGCTCCAGTTTCCTCCCACAGACCAAAAACATGCATGTTGGGCTGATTGGTAACTCTAAATTGTCCCTAG
>JARVGQ010000116.1:34063990-34075159 GCA_031762355.1 Hypsolebias martinsi
AAAAGATCCCATGCTTTCTCAGGATGGAACCCAATGGAAGCAGGTAAAGGGAGAAAAGCAGGGGACCTAAAATGGAGGACGACTCCCCCGCATACAGTGGCCTTTCTGATATAGGGGGACATAGTGCTTGGTTCACTGGCCATTATCCGGTATCTAGCTTCAACTTAGATAGGAACTGGCTTCAGTTGCTCTATTCCTTGGAGCCCTTTCTTCTCTAATTCAACTGTGTTTTTGTCTAATATTCTCGTCACTCTGTCTGTGGTACTGTATTTGAGTTTTACCGCTGCCGACGACGTGTGATTCTGACCAACTTTGAATGCAATGCAAGATCTGGTTGTTCCTTTTTCTCCCTGGAGCTCCGCCCAGTTTCCTGTGTGGTGAACAGTCGTTGATTGCGCAGGAGAGGGCCTACCAGCTCAATGTCTGTCATTCAAGGCCTGTCCTCTTTCCACAGTTTTAGTGCCCCATTCTTTGGCATTAGCATTTTTATCTATCCAATTTTTGACCAAATCTATGGTTCTTTCGGCCACCCCGTTGGCTTGAGGTGTGTAGGGTGGTGAGTGTACATGCCTCACCCCAAAAGTCTGGCACCAGCGATCTACGTGTGCATTGCAAAAAATGTGTTCCATTATCAGTTCTCAGCTCTTTTGGCACACCCAATGACACACAGACTTGTTCCAGCTTGCTGGCAACACTGTTGCCATTAGCATTTCTCACTGGTTTTACTTTGTACTACCACGTACTCTGACATTGAGTCTACCAGTACAAGAAGATACTTTTCTCCCTTCTTCCCAGTGACTCCCATGGGTCCGGCGACGTCCATGCACACAGAACCCCATGGTGTGGTACTTTTGATAGTCTGCCCATCCACTCGGTGTCCTCTCTGTCCTGCGTTGTATTGACCACATACTTAGCAGTCCCATAGCACCTCGCGGACTTGTCTTTAGGGAATCCAGAGCTCCTAATTCTCCAGTTCCTTACTTGAGGGTATTACACCTGCATGCCCTAAGCCCTCATGCACACTGCATACTACCTGAACCACATACTCCTCTGGGACCCTCCGACCCTGGAAGGTTCTGTCCCACTTCTTGATCCCGACAAAACCAATTCTTCTTTGCTGGACATATCGGTCTACCTCATCGTTGCCCTGCCAGTGCTTCCCTTCTCTAGTGTGGGATTTCTGGTGTTCTATTTCTAACTGTGGATTTAGCCTTAGTTCAGCTATTTTCTTCTACAAGTCATGATGAGCCACCGCTTTTCCCTTTGCACTTTCAAATCCATTTTCTTCCCAGATGGATAGATCCTCTTTCAGGGCTTGTGCACAGTAATGACTATCAGTCACTACTCTCACTGTCTTTATCTTTCTGTTAGTTATTTCAAGCAGTCCTTCAAGTACTACAGTTCTCTCCAGTTTGTAGACTTCCTGGAACTCTCCCCCTCCTACGGCAGCACTCGTTTCCACGTTGTTTGAGAAGAAATCCCCAGTGTGCCGCTTGATCAAATACTTTTTTGGATCCGTCTCTTTTGTCACTTTTTTGTTTGCCGGCTGTGTAGGGCCTATCTCCAGATCAGGGTCTAGCAGGATGTCTTCCCCTCTCCCCCATCTGGTATTGGTGGCTTTGATGCTCTCTGTTGTCCCTTTTCTGAGATATCTGTGAACTTGGCTTTGTGTTATGACTTTGATGAGCTGTCCCAGAGCTAAATCTTTTAACGTCCCCCAGTATCTAGCAAGCACTGCTAATTATTTTTCTTCCTGGGAGTACTTTTTCTCTACTGAGGTCAAGGTGTAACTCCAGAGAGTCACTAGTCCTCCGTTGTCATTTTTAACCCTTATCATGGCATCATCTCCTTCACAGTTAACTTCAGCCACAAGTTTAGTCATCAGGATTCTGGGTTCCAGTCTTACTGCCTCTTGAATTTTCTTTCAAAGTTCTTCCAAATCTTTTTGGTTTTTGGCAGTCCTGATCTATGTTTTCTTGTTTTTCTGTTTGCTCGCTCCTTCCCTTTTTTACAGGCAGGCATATAATGGTCTGGCATATTTTTGATAATTAGGAACATGATCTCACATAGTTGCACATTCCCAAGATTTTCTGCAACTCATTTTCAGACTCAGGAGGCTGAATCTGTTCAAGTTTCTCTTTATAACCATCTGAAAGCCCTAGATCAGCTGTTACTTGGAACCCCAGATAGTTTACTTGGAACTGCCCTAACTGACGTTTCTTCAAGTTCAGCTTCAGCCCTGCCTCTGTAACTCTATGCACAACGTTTGCTAGTTTCTCTAAATGTTCTTCTTCTGTGTCATCTGCAATATACACATAAACAACAAACAATAAACTGTGACAACTAAGTCTTTAAGCACAGCCATTATGGCTGACTGAAACACATTTGGGGAGTTTTAATATCCCTGTGGCAATCGCTGTCAGACATAACTTTTCCCTTGGTGAGTAAAAGCCATTTTCCCTTGTGATTGATTTGCTAGCCTAAAGGAGAAGAATCTGTTTGCTAAGTCAATACAGGATTTGCATTTTTTCACTTGTAAAGTTTTTAAAGTACCTTGTGGATTGATTAGGCTCGCTCGGTTGGCTACTGTTCGTCTGTTCAGGGCCTTAAAATTGATTACTGGTCTCTATCCTCCTCCTGCTGACTCAGGTTTCTTCACTGCTTGGATGGGACTGTTAGTGACAGGATTTGCTCTTCTCTGATAATCCCCAAAGCATTCAATTCCCTCACAGTTTTGTTCATTTCTTCCACTGCTGCAGGATTCAGGGGATATTGTCGCACGGGTGGATGTACTCCTCCTTCGATGAGATGCACAAATTTATGACCAAGGTCCCTGCAGTCATTTTTGAACTTGGCCACTGAGGCCGATTCAATGATTTGTTTTAACTTCTCTTTCCCAGCCGGGGAGAAGTCGCTCTCATTTACTTTTTGCTCTGTCACTTCAGGGATATTTACAGGTTCATACCAGCTTTCAAATGCACATTTTTCATGAGTGGGCCCTATCTTCACCAACCTTGACTTGAGCATGTCCATACGACTTCTTATTGGCTGACGTCTTCTCATAGGTTCACCTAATTCTCTTAAGTCTCTTATTGTGATCAGGTTGTAGGTCCTTTTACCCTAACCCTTTTTTAAATCTGCTCTGAAGACACTTTTTCTCTTTGGCTTTTAACACAGCTTGACGTGTTGGTTTTATAGTTTGTGAATTATTTGTTTTATAGATTTTACTGCTTGCTGTTTTGATCTGGTCGTTCATCACATTTATGTTATTTGTTGAGCTTATAGTTTTGTGCTTGTTCGTGTTAGTGTACAGCACTTTGGCCAGCGGTGTTGTTTTAAAGTGCTTTATAAATAAAGTTGTATTGTATTGTATTGTTTTTTTATCTGTGGAAGTTCATCAGGCTGATCTAACTCAGTTGTTAAGTTACTGACATGTATCTCATCAGTTTAAAACTAAAGCAGTCAGTCTGTAATAATCTGTCCTCCTGTTTGCTCACGTGCCACTGACCTCGGCGAGGACCTCCACTCTCTTGCGCAGAACTCCAGAGATGTATCTGATGAGCCCCCACTCTTTGCAGGCTCCAGCCTGGATGTACAGCTCCTCCAACAGTGACCGCACGGTGACCCCACCCTGACCCGGGCCGGACAACTCCACCACCCAATCAGCTCCTCTGTTCAAAAGCACAAAACCACAGGACAGCAATTTACACGAAGCAGCCCGGTTCCGTTCAGGTGGGTTGGAGTTTCGTGTATCATTGCATACTTTAAAACATAAAAAATGTAGAGGATGTCAGCTTGGTCCTGCAGAGTGGGACACTCCTTCAGCTGCTTCACCAGCGCCGCAAAGTCCGTGTTCCCCTGAGAGTCTCGTGGCAGGTGCAGGTCCGAAACGCTCAGGTGCTGCAGAGGGAGGTGTGAGTGTTAGAGACACGCTCAGAGCTGTCTGAAGACCAGAAAATAAAAACACATCTTCTACCTTGGGCTGCATGGCCTGTGATCCAGGAGGAGGATGAGGAGCTACAAGAAGGTTGAGAGATTTGCGGTGCTTGCTCATGACCGGAGTCACCGGTAGATACATGGAGGACTCTGAAATACACTCACATGTTTAAATACACAGCACTAATATGGATGCAAACAACTTTTAAACTAAGGTTTTGATAAACTTTATCATTTGAGGACTTAGTTCTGTATTTTGACCTCATTTATTTTATATAACTGCCAAACTGTGTCTGCGTTCTTGAGCTTCATCTGGCCTGACTCAGACTTTAGTTGATTTACTGCACTCTGTAAAACTCACTGGGCATTTTCAGGCCCTGGACCTGAGCCATGAAAGACAGGATGTCTCGGGTGGTGTGCTCAGGACTGAAGACATGGTGCTGTCCCCTCTGGATGGGAGGAAGGTGGCGTTTGGAGGAGGTGGTGCTGTGGAGGAGCTGCGTGAGGTACTGGTCAAACACGTCCTTAGAGTCCTCTGAATAAAAACACAAACCCCAAATTTAAATCAAACGTATCAAACAAATAAAACCTAAAACTGACCAGAGCTGTTCTCGCTCACCATCTGAGAGGTCAGAGGGGTTGAACTCGTCGTCTTCCTCCCCCATGTCTTCAAACAGGTCATCGTTGTCTTCATCCAGAAAGGTGAGGCGAGTATGGAACGAAGTGGTCTGGACACTGGAGAGGTCCGACATCTGTACCCTGTGGTGTCCCAACACAAACAGAACCCACGTAAAGATCAGGACTAAGGTTTAAACAGGAGGTTGTTTTATTTTACAGGCAAACGTCAAACCTCGCTCCTGCAAAGTAGCCGTCCTGCAGTTTCCTCAGAGTTGATACGATGCAGGGATCTACAGCATCTCCATCTTCAACTGGGAGGAAAGAAATGGAATCTAATTAACATTTGATTGGTTATTTATCAGCTTTCATTTACTAACCAAAATAATAGTCAGTTTTACATGTTGAAACTTTAAGAACTGAAGTCTCTAATCTATTCAGTTCCGTTTATTTATGTAGTGCCAAATCACAACAAAGTCAGGGCTCTTTACAGGAACATTCACATAAAAGACAATTAGTAAAGTTCTCTATCTAAGGAAACAGCAGACTCGTTGAATCTTCACTTCGTCACAGTCACTCATCCTGAGCAAGCACAAAGGCAACAGTGGAAAGAAAAACTCCATTATCAAAAGAAAGAACCTCTAGCACAAGAGTCTGCAGCCTGCGGCTCTGGAGCCACATACGGCTCTTTGGTCCATCTGCAGCGGATCTTTTAAGCTTTGACCAAAACTAACATAAAACTGAATTGTATAGGATGTTGTACCCACAAAAAATGACTAGTTTAACAGTTTTCCTGTCAGCTCCTTTGCAAATATGTGGCTACTAGTACTAATACACAAAGTAAATTATACTCACTTTAACTTTATGCTTTATTCTTCAAAGTACGATACTCAATTACCGTATTTTTCAGACTATAGGGCGCATTAAGTCAAACTTTATTCAACTCATTCACAATAACCACATTAAAACTGGCTTGAGGTCAGTAAGCACAACCAGAATTAATACATAAGACTCACTGGATTATAAGGTTCACTGTCAATTTTTGAGAACGTTAAAAGATTTTAAGTGCGCCTTATAGTCCGAAAAATACGGTATTCCACTTTTTTTTTAAAAAGCACATTTGTCTGCACAGTTCGTTGTTTTAGTTTGTTTTTATTGGCAAAATAAAAGACAATACAAGACAGTGGATGGATGAATGGAAGACGGATGGAATCCAATATTTTCTTTTGTCTCAAAATGTAAAAATATCAATAAATGTTAACAGTCATTAGATGGTTTTAGTGTTAGTTTTGTAATTCCACACCTACTGGCCAGAAAAGCCCCCTCTAACAAGAGCGGCTTCGGATGTTATCAGTCCATTAAATGGCCGTTATTGGTTGTTATCATCCCCATATGTATCGGTGAAACTGCCCCACCTACCGCCTAGCAGGTGTAAAGGTATGTTATTATCCTAATTATCGCTGATAATAGGCAGCGTCTCGCCGGGGTGAACCAGGAAGTGTTTTTATTTTTATTTTTTTCAGCTTATATAACCCTTTTCATTAACCAAACATTACACCTGACCCAGAGGTCCAACCCTAAACTTAACCCCCTTGTGCCTAAACCTAACCAAGACCCTAAACCTAATGCCAGAGCCTTCACTGTAAACATGAAGACGTAGGTAAAAACAGAGCCTATTATCATCTGTACCAACGCTAACAACGTACCTTTAAACCTAGTAGGAGGTACAGGAGGGGGAGTCTGACCGCTGCGTCTGGGGATGACAGTAACTAATAATGGCCATTTAATGGTTGATAACGTTCGAAGTGGGTGCTAATAAACTTAAAATGGCCCATGGGCCACCATTTGATAATGACACTTGTAGCAGGTTTCGCGGCTCTTGACACGTTTAATTTAGTGAACGAAAGGGCAGTAATGGCTCTTTTGATTGTAACGGTTGCAGATTCCTGTTCTAGACATACCTGACACCAACATCTGTTATTTCAGTGCACTTTGATTCTGTTAGGAGAATATATTGTGAGTTCAGGCCAAATTCTTCACTTTAAATTCCTTCAGCAATTTTTTTTTTATTTTTTACATTCCCAACTAAATAACCTCACCAGCTCTTTTCCTTCACCCGATTTTTGGAAAACTCAAGAACAGCTAAAACCTTTGGCAGCACTTTTGGACCTTCGTAGCAGAACAAGCTGACGCTGAAGTAGCTTGTTGTTCTGAGAAGAAGAGGGGAAATGATCGGTTGTGTCATTCGTGGAAATGTGCGGTCTGCAGAACACTGCAGCCTCTTCAGGGAAATGAAGCAGGGTTTTTTTTTTGGTACCTCAAGAAGAAGAAAGCTCAAGATCAAGAGATATGACATTTTCACTTGGTGCTGGAGATGACATTTTATTTTTAGTGTGGCTTCTTTGATCACTTTATCTATTATTATCTGATTTAAAAATACACTCAGCAAGTCGTGCTGCGTCGTCTGAGCTTTCGAGAACTGAATCTATTTTTAAAAAAAGTGTTAAAATAAAATTACAAGTGAAAGCCTTGCACAGGTTGATGTGAAAGCAGAGAGCACCAGTAGGCCACACATTAGTGGATGCTCAACCAGTGTGCAGAAGTAACAGTTTTACTTTGAGTGTTGTGAAAGTCACAGTGGGTGAGACGTTGGTTTGACACCTGCGGACTTGTCTCCACTCTTCAGAACTTCAGCACAATAAAACAGAGCGTACTAAAAGATTTTCTCAGGATGAGTTTGTTTTGTGCGCTCACATCACATGTAGAAAATGTGTTACTGAATTAGAGATGCTGCATTTTATGCAAAAAGATGACTTTAAAGAAGCATAAATGTAGTAAAACGCCAGCTAAATGTAGAAAATTATAGCTAGAGTTTAAAAAAAAAGTGCTAAACATAGCTACAAGCTTGATGTAGCAAAAAAAGGTACCTAAAAGCAAAAAGTAACAAAAGATTAGCTAAAAGTGGAAATAGGCTAGCTAAAAGTTCCATTTACCCATTTCTTCCATTTTGGGTCATGGGGGTCATTGGTGCCCAATGTCCAGCGGTCGCTTTGTGGGAGGCGGGGACACCCTGGACAGGTGTCCAGTCCATCACAGGGACACATAGAGACAAATGAGACAAACAACCATTCACTCGCTCGCTCACCTCGGGACAATTCAGTTACCAGTCAGAGTCTAATGTGCATGTTTTTGGTCTGTGGGAGGAAACTGGAAAACCCGTGCATGCAAAGAGAGAACATGCAAACTCCACCCAGAAGGATCCTGGGCTGGGATTTGAACCAACGGCCTTCTCGTTGAGAGGCAACAGCTCTACCAACTGCGCCTCCGTGTCGCCCTAGCTTAAAAGCTGATTGTAAAAACTAGTTTAGCAAGAATTAAAAAAAGCACATGGCTTGTCAAAAGTTAAATGTAGCAAAACACAAGCTAAAATGATAAGTAAAGCTAAAAGAAGCTAAGCAATAGATAGATGCTAAAATTAGCACAAATGTAACTAAAAGCAAAAACAGCAAAAGGCTAGTTAAAACTCAAATGTAAAACCCGGTTTTGTAAGAATTAAAAACAGTTTAAATAAGACTAGCTAAAAGTTAAATGTATCAAAACGCTAGCTAAAAGTAGCAAAATCATAGTTAAAGCTAAGAAAGATATAGCTACGAGCTAAAAATTGTAAAAACTGGCTAAAAGTAGATTAAAAAAAGGCATCGGTAACAAAAAGCTAAAATGAACAAGAGGCTAACTAAATGCCAAACGTAGCAAAACGCTAGCTAAGAGTTAAAACTTCTATTAAAAATACAAAAATAGACAAAAGGAGCTGTTTGAGATCAAGATGTCCAATATTGTAATTTGAATGTTTTGCCTCAGTTGGTAGAGCTGCTGCCTCTCAGCAAGAAGGTTGCCGGTTCAAATCCCAGTCCGGTGGCCTTTCTAGGTGGAGATGCATGTTCTCTCCGTGCATGTGTGGGTTTTCTCCGGTTTCCTCCACAGACCCAAAACATGCATGTTACACTGACTGGTAACTCTAAAATGTCCCTATGAGAGAGAGAGAGTGAATGGTTGTTTGTCTCCATGTGTACCTGTGATGGACTTGGACCTGTCCAGGGTGTCCCCCACCTCTCACACAGTGACTGTTGGACCAGTGACCCCCCCGTGACCCTAAAAGGAAGAAATGGGCAAATATAATGGATGGATCGCTCACATTTGTTGAGCAAAGAGTGCAGAAAATCTTCTGTCAGATTTATGGGTGCTTTGTTTACACTGAGCCACCGTTCAGAACTCCTTATGATTTTGTCTGGAAAACCACTGGAGTGAACCATTTAAAACTGAATCACTGGATCTGGTTCAGGACAAGTTGTTTAAGTTTGATTCCACAGTTTGCAGTGAGCACCTTCAACTGCTCACACCTGCTGTTGGATTCAGGGGGTGTGATCAAACGTTCAGCTTTTCCTGAAGAATCATAAATTCTGCTCAGGACGGTAAACAGCTAGCCGAGGAGAACCGCGTAGACGTTTACACCTTTTTTTTTCCCCAGCAGGTAAACACACAATGGGCCCACCTGACAGGCACTAACTGGGACTGATGGGATCAGCGGTAACCTCATTTGTTGTTGTTGTGTAAATCTTCTCTTGGCTGTAGGTGGGGTCCAGGCAGCGCTGTCTCTGAAGATTAGTGCCGAGGCCAGCAATCCCCCCCGGGAGCCTCACAACTGATTAAACCTACAACTCCAAGACATCTATCCAAGACAACAGGTTCTGGATGGGCTGCTGGTCACTACCACAGCTCTGGAGCATGTGCAGATTATTACAGATTACAGCTGTTTCTGCTTTGAACTGAGAAAGACGGATATTGATGAAAAACTTATGCTGCAACATCAAAGTTTTCTCGAATGTTCTGTTGTAATATATTGTATGAAATTAACTTTTGCATTATTAGTTGATACTGGTTTTGCTTTTTGGACCTGAGTATTTTAGGAATACATTTTTCAGTCTTTCACCCACTCTGGATGGCATTAATCTGGCCTCCAGCTCTACCGTTAAAAATCTTGGTGTCATTTTTTTTGATCAGGACATGTCTGTTATCCCCCACATTAAAAACGTTACTACTTTGTAGAACCGCCTTCTTCCACCTGCGTAATATCACTAAAATTTGAAACATCTTATCTAAAAATGATGCATTTGTCACGTCTAGACTGTACTATTTCAGTGGTTTATTATCTGGGTGTCTTTAAAAAGTCTTCAGTTGATCCAAAATGCTGCTGCCAGAGTCTTAACTGGAGTTAGTGGGAGAGATCATCTCTCTCCAGTTTCAGCTTCTCTCCATTTGCTCCCTGTCAAGTCCAGAATCAAATCCAAAATCTTACTTCTAACCTACAAAGCTCTCAACACCCTAGCTCCATCTTCATTCAGTCCTGTGTGTTGTTCCATTTTGATCGCTCTTATTTTGACAAATTAGTACTGTTATATGTGATGTGATGTTAATACAAATCAAAATTTCACTCTTTTTTACAGTAAGCTTATTTATTATGTCTGAAATGTTATGCACTGCTGTAATGTGAGCAGGAGTTCAGACAGCAGTTGTGCTCGCGTCCTGCAGAGCTGTCTGGAGTCGCTTTGCGTAAAACAACTGTCTCAGGGCGCAGAGCTAAAGGTGGATGAAGACACTCCCCGCGGGACATGCAGTCCTCGTCTCTGCTGGGCAGGAGCGTGGTGCGGCTGGAACATCCACTCCACAGACTGGGCGACGTCTCCTCTCGTTGTATTCTTAATGAATAATCAAAATAAAAACGTGCGATGACTTTGGACTCTTACGGGCAGAGATTTGAGTTGCCGGATCCAAGTGGTCAAAATGAAAGTGTTCCCGGATCTTGTTCCTCCAGGATCCAGCTCAAATTAACCACTACTTGTTGTTCCTAGAGTTTCCAAAAGCAGAATGGGAGGAAGACCTTTCAGTTATCAGGCTCATCTCTTGTGGAACCATCTTCCAGTTTCAGTCCGTAAAGCTGACACATTGTCCAGTTTTAATAACTGGACTTAAGACTTTCCTTTTTGATAAATCCTATAGTTAGAGTCAGCTTGTTATGCTGCCTTAGGCATAGACTACTAGAGGACACATTGACTTCATTTCCTTAAATGAATTGTTGAAATTGAATAGTTTTCATTTAATACTACAGGTAGTCCTCGACTTCCAACGTAGATCCATTCCTAAGCGGCGTCGTAAACCAATTTTCAACCTAAGTCAGAACGTACGTAAATACATGTGATGTACCTGTTTTACCAAGCGCATAAACCGATTTTCGACATAAGTACATGGTGATGGCCTTCCTTTTCCTCGATGCACTGCCATCAGAAGAGTGCTCCTTGCGTTTGGGAGTCATAATGAAGGGCTAATGAAGGGCCAATGGCCTACTGGGGTGCTAGTGACGCCGTTCTCCACCGTACAGAAGTACCTGTACAGTACTGTATTCCTCCGCCGCTGCACCGCGTACTGTATTCTTCCGCTGCTGCGCCGCCACGTTACGACGTTTAACGACGTAAAACTGACGTAAGACCGACGTAAAACCGACGTAACCGCGTAACGTGAATAAGGGAGATGCGTCGTAACCTCGAAACGTCGTAACCCGAGACC
>JARVGQ010000116.1:34277296-34294503 GCA_031762355.1 Hypsolebias martinsi
AACTTGTTCAGGTAATAAACACCTCCAGCACTTAATTTGTAAACTGAATGATACTGGAACAGCGGGCGGGGGTGGGGTTGGGGGGCATCTGTTGGTCCTCCCACAGAAAATTATGAATAACAGATATGCCATTTCCTGCTTTCTGTTCCCTCTTCCCTCCCCTCACTTCACAGTTCTGAGCTAACTCTTCTCCGCTCCTGCTCCAGTCTCGTGGCACCATTTGAAGCACCTGAAGGCTTCAATTCTTGGTTGTCCAGCTAAGGATTATCCATCCATTTATTTATTTAATGAAAGTAAATTGGACTGTCTTTTCAACAATTTCATTGCTGTTATTTTGACAAATAGCACAGTTGTTTTGAAATGTGATGTAATGTGACTAATACACAAACATTTGTATCATTGTATTTTTAATTAAATTTTTTTTACAGTAAGCGTTTTTATTCATTATGTCTGAAATGTAGCAAGGGTTCAGACACAACAGCAGTTGTGCACGCGCTGTGTAGAGCCGTCTAGAGAGGTTTCTGTGTGTAACGTGCACTGTCCGCAGGGCATTCATTTATTCTGTTGAATAAATGATTGTTTCTGTTGTTGAACGGATCACGTCAGCAGCTTCATGTGAGCTGCAGCCCGCCCACACTCCTTAATTGATTGGGAGGGTCTGAGAGAAGGGATGTTTTTCAGTGCAGCGCCGCTGAGGAGGGAATGTTTGGAGAGGAGGAGAAGGAGTCCACTGCAGCACTTTTGTGCATAAATGTGATCATCTGTCCCTCCGTCCTCACCCCCCGCCTCCTCCAGAGTCTTCTCTCCTGGTCTTCTCAGCCTGGGAAGGAGTGTGTGAGTGAGCTGTGCGTGCTGCAGCTTGAACATCCACTCCACAGACTGAGTCCGCCAGGCTAAGTGCAATGTCTCTTCTCCTTGTATTTTTGATAAATAATCAAAATAAAAATACGTGATGACTTTGGACTTTTAGGGGTAGAGATTTGAGTTGCCAGATCTGAGCAAACAGTTGCTGGAACACACCCGGTCCAAATAAGAGTTCTCGGATCTTGTTCTGGCTCAAATTAACCCCATAACACCTCAACTCAGACAGAACAATGTTTCTGTGAAGAAATGCTGACACAGCGCTTAGACAGGACTCTGGGATGGACCTGAAGTAGGTGGCGATGCAGAGGAGGACAATCAGCATGGGGTAGTAGATGTAGAAACCATTGGCAATGAAGGAGAGGACTTTCATGGACCCCATGATCTGAAACAGAGACACAGAGTCAGACGGGTGGAACTGGAATACGTGGCGGGTTCTGGTCTGTGGGTTTTTACTGAGGTGTAGGCCGTCTGCAGCTTCTTCTGGTGGGAGATGGCCGAGTCCATGTGGATCAGACCCAGGAAGTTCAGACACAGAGGAGGAGTCAGACGACAGAAGAGCCTGCAGGTCATATACAACAGTTCAAAAGAATCAGTTCCTGGGTTCTGAATCCTCAGTCAATTCAGGTTCTGAGGGTTCTGAAGGTGAGACCCGTTCCATCAGTCACTCACATGCCGCTGAACTGCAGGCTGTAGGCGTCGGTCTGATGGTGCGAGGCCAGGTAGTAGTAGTTAAAGACCCGGATCCGAAACACCGTGGAGTAAACACAGGTGCAGAGGAAGAAGATGGTGATGAAGCACGCCATCTGGTGGACAGACCAGATGTTACGTTAGAGAACAACGTTCTAATGAGGATCCAATAAAATCAGACCTTTATAAAAGTTCAGCATGTGGACAGAGTTTACAGGAAGTCTGCCTCTGACTTTCAGAATAAAAGCATGGGCATCACCTCGATATACAGGTAGTTGTAGTCTCGCTCAGCGAGCTGGATGAAGACAGCGAACAGAGACAGGACGGGCCGGGTGCTGAAGAAGGTGCACTCAGACCAAACCACAGCCATGCTGAACAGGGTCAGAACCACTGAGAGAAGCCGGTAGAACCAGCGCTTCAGGAGACACTCCCAGTACCACTCTGGACCGAGACACAGAGACACAGAGACACAGATGGAGGTCAGAGGTGTGGATGTATCTGCTGCAGGTAGGGCTGGGCAATATCTCAATATTTTTAAAATATCGAGATTATTGTTTTTTTTTTTGCAATATAAGTTGAAACTATCTCGATATAAACTATATACAGTAGTATTATACTTGGAAATCCTGCCGTCTGTTTCTCCCAGGCGGCCCCGCTCCTTCTACCTCCTCCACACAAACACTCAGCAGCGCTCTCCCTCCACTTCCTGCTTCTGCAGTGTGGGTGGGCAGTAGAGGAGATGAGATGTTAATAAACACAGCAGCTGCCTGAGCATGTGTGAAGCTGCAGCTAGACGAGTCAAGACGACAGACCCGTCTTCTTATTTGAAATAGTTCAGAGCTTATTTAGCCGTGCTGTATGCCTTTAGAGGAACACAGAGAGGAAGCGCGACAAAATAATACGGCAAAACGATATGGTCCTTAGCGGCTAACAAGATGGCTTACACTTTAGCCGTCTTCTTCCACAGGTGAAACTGACTGTGTCTTTAGCGATATTATAAGCTGCTGATTTATTAATGTTGCCACCTCTCTGCTCTTCTCATAAAGCACAGCACGACTAAATAAGCTCTGACCTGTGGTTTGTTTTAAGGAAGCAGACTAAAAAACACTCGGAGCTGCCGTTTCACGGTTCTGAGTGGAGGCTCACTTTACTGCAGTTCACACAAACACGCTGACTAACGTGAAGGCACTTTCTATCTTATCAAGACACTCAAAGCTCTTTACAACAATCTGTGTCCTCATTTACCCATTCACACATCACTCTACTACCGGTAGGTCTCTACAAGGATTAATCAGTACTTTATCACATTCATACATCGATGGGACACACAGCAGAGGCAATGAGGGGTTCAGTGTCTTGCTCAGGGACACTTCAGCATGTGACTGCTGGTGGAATCAAACCCCCAGTTCTCCCATTGGAGGAGACTGCTCTAGCCTCTCAGCCACAGCTGCCCTCAGCTGAAGAGGATTATTATTTAATATGTGTGAATAAATGTCTAAAAAATAATGTATGTAAATAGTTTATTTTTTAGACATTTAATTTGTAGAGTTATAGCTGTTTGTTAATAAATGTGCCTGTGTGACAATTGGGACAAAGCTCTGACTCAGAAATATATTTTTGTTATTATTTTATGGAAAGAAAAATATATTGAGATATATACAGTATAGTATATCGTGATATATCATAAAAAAAATTGAGATATTAATTTTGGTCCAAATCGCCCAGCCCTACTGTCTGCCCATATCGAATTTCATGAGCAGGCAAAGCCGGGGTCTGGTCAACGGCCGTCTGCGAGTCAGCAGCTCGAAACTCCAGAGCTCCATCTAGCTCAGTGGTTCCCAACTATTCCTCAAAGACCCCCCTTCTTACTTCCTAGCCAATCTGAGACCCCACAATCCATCGCTACTCCCCTCTCCCAAAAGACTCAATAAAATGAATCTCTTCATCAAACTGATAAAAGAATAAAGTAAATAATATAATTATTATTATAAGTAATAGTAGTCAAATACAGGTAGTACTCGGGTTACAATGTTCGCGAGTTACAACGTTTCGAGGTTACGACACATCTCCCTTATTTCGAGTTACGCGGTTTTACATCAGTTTTACATTGGTTTTACGTTGTAAACGTCATAACACAGCGGCGCAGCGGCGCAGCGGTGTAAGAATACAGTCTTGTACTGTACACGGTGCAGTGGCAGAGGAATACAGTACTGTACAGGTACTACTGTACGGAGGAGGACGGCGTCACCAGCATCCCAGTAGGCCATTAGCCCTTTCATTTCACTGTTTCATTTCATTATTAAACGCACTGTACAATATTTTATGTGTTTTTTGATAATTATGTAGGGTACTGTGTTAGGATAGGCTAAGTGCTTGGTAAAACAGGTACTGTACATGTATTGTGGTACAGTATGTACGTACGTTCCGACTTACGTCGAAAATCGGTTTACGACGCCACGTAGGAACGGATCTATGTCATAAGTTGAGGACTACCTGTATAGAATAAAGTAAATAAGAAGTAAAAAGTTTCAAACTTATTTGTAAAAAGTATAAACTGGCAGGGACTTGCGACCCGTCCAGGGTGTACCCCGCCCTTCACACAGTGATTGCTGGACGTGGGCACCGGCGACCCCCGTGACCCAAAATGGAAGAAGCGGGTAAAAGATAATGGATGGATGGATAAACTGGCAGTTGTACAACAGAAATAACAACTACATTAACACTGTTTTGAGAATTACTCACATAACTTTTGTTTAAAAACTAACAACAGAGTAATCTTAACAACAATCTTAAAAAATTAAAATTAGTAGTAGTAGTTGTATCAAGATATCTTCCTGATTCTGTCATGCAGCTGAATTTCAATTTTCAGCCATTGTGTCTATTATGTTCTTGACAATATGACAATAAAGAAATTGTTGACAATAAAGATCTCTGACTCTGACCGTTTTCATTTTATCCACTGCATGAGCCCTGTCACACATCAACTCTACAATTTTCAGGCAGGTAGGTTTCAGAAGGTTTCTCCAATATTGTGCAGATTTTTAGCCTTAGTGATTAAAAGGGAACACTCAAAAGATGCTTGTGTGGCTCGTGCACGTCACTACCTGCTCTTTCAAAGGCATTTCTCATGTCATCTGCTTGTTCCTGAAAATATTCCCGACTTTCACCATCACCAATAGTAATAACAGTGTCTGTTCTAATCTAAGGAACACTGTTATGTTGTCAGAAAAATGACTCCTCTGTGTGTTTTTACGCATTTAAACATTTACAACTGCACGTGCTTAAGGTTATGTTATATATTTAATAAACGTAAGCTTAACCAAGTGCGACGATGACACCCTGCCTCCTCTCAGAGATCCAGACGGCGCACAGTATGACGTCATAACAAAGCGCTCTTAAAAGATTTTAGTTTTTAACATAATACATTGTAGAAAATGCTTAAAACATAACCAAAAAGAGGGTTACAATCAGGATTTGGTGAAATTTCAAAAATTATAATTATAAATAAAAGGATATTTTCTAAAGTTGTTACACAGACAATAAATTGATATTTTTACAATCTCTAAACAGACATACAGGTAGTCCTCAACTTACGAACGGGTTCCGTACCTACAAACCGTTCTTAACTCGAATGTGATGTAAGTCGAAACTCATTATACTGCGCCGCAAACCCGTTCGTAAGTCCGGATTTTTGCCGTAAGTCGAGGAAATACATGTAAAATGTATGTTAGCACACCCGTTCTTAAGTCCGATTTGCTGTAAGTCGAGGGCGCCTTAAGTCGAGGACTACCTGTATTTATATTCATGCAACCCCCCCTGTGCTCTCTAGCGCCCCCAATGGGGGTCGGGCCCCCCAGGTTGGGAAACACTGCTCTATAGTACTGTTGTCTAAAATACATTTATAGTTACAATAATAGATATTGTGCAGTTTCTCTAATATTTAGAGTTATGACTTATTTGGCTTCAGAGAGGAGGATTAACTTGAACTTACCAGTGCAGTAAATAAAGACAACATTCTGGCACCATCCTTTGACTCTGTCACACTGGCTGATGATGTAATTGTGCTCATCGCAGCGGACGTGGTAAGATTCTTGGTTTGAAGCAGGTCTACTTTCCAAAAGTCCCTCGATGGCATTGCCACAGTTCCGTTGTTGACAAACCCTGTGCGAATATTCAAGCTTCCACTGACTGTCGCACACTGGGACGCCGTCTATACTCACTACTCCAGCGCACTTTTTTGAAAGACTGACCTTCGGCTCAGCTAGGGAAGAAAACAATATAAAGTTGACATTGATCATCTTACAGATGAAGGATCAGTCAGGAACAGACATTAAGGTCTAACAAGGTTGAGTCAGGCCCTCTGGGCGAGTTCTTCTTTGTTGAAACGTTTCATCTTTTGACGGTAGAAGTCTTTTGGGTTAAAAACAAAATGTTTCAACAAAAAAAGGACCCGTCCAGTGGACCTGACTCAACCTTGTTAGATTATTGAGCATGCATCAGGACTTTAAGGTCTATTATTTACTTACCTGTAACAAAGAAACTTTAGTTGTAGAATTGATCATTTATAAATTATGTTTAAATCTCAATAACTTTTGAGATTTTGATTTAGTTCAACTCACATATTTAGATGTCAGGTTTGCTTTTTTTACCACAAATGTTGCATTTTTTGCATTTATCCTAAGCTAAAGAAAGACTCGTACGTTGTGCGTTTGAGCGTGCACTGCAGATGTGGTGGTCATAGCAAAAAAAAATAATAAAAAAAAAATCACAAAAAAATTAACCTATTGCAGACATTGAATTTAAGAATTTGAAATGGCATTTCCTGTGAAAATGCAGTGTGAATGCTTGTTGCATTATTGGCAACATGATAGCTCAGTGGTTAGCACTGTTGCCTCAAAGCAAGAAGGCCCTAGGTTCAATCCCCGGTTGGACCTGGGGTCTTTCTGTGTGGAGTTTGCATGTTCTTCTTGTGCTTGCATGGGTTTTCTCTGGGCACTCCAGTTTCCTCCCACAGACCAAAAAAACATGCATGTTAGCTGCCTTCAGGCCTCCCTTGTAAACGAGATCTGTATTGTGATCTCAATGGGACGTGCCTGGTTAAATGAAGGTTACTAAATAAATTAAATTGCTGAAAAACAGCTGAAATTAGCTCAAAACATGCTGAAATGTAGATAAAATTAAGAAAAAGCCTAAATTAGCAGAATAAAGCAAGAAGAGCATTTGCAGAATTTGGTTTAAATTAGCATAAATTAGCACAAAAATTTGGAAATTAGCACAAAAAAGGCTGAAAAGTAGCCGAAAATGTAGAAAGAAGCTTAAAGTAGAAGGAAGTGGAAAGAGCTGAAATTAGCTAAAATTGTGGAAATAGCTAAAAGGGCTAAAATGAGCATACAAACAGCTAAATAGTTGAAATATCTGAAAACGCTGAAACTATCAGAAAAAAATCTGAAAGTAGAACAACAAGCGGAAATTAGCAGTAAGAAGTTAATTAGGCTGTGCGCAGCAGAAACTGACATAAAAAAATCTGAATTTATCTGAAAGCAGCTGAAATTTGTAGATAAAAAAAATGCTAGCAGAAAAAAGCAGAAAGAACATGTTTGCCCAATTAGGCTGGAAAAAAAAGCTGAAATTATCAACAATATAAAAAAAACAGCTGAAAAGTGCAGCTAAAAATCAGAAAGAAGCTTAAATTATACCAAAAGGAAGAGGAGAGAGCAAGTTTTTATTGAACTAGACTTAAAAAAGTTTAAATGAGTGCAAAAAATGTGGAATGAGCTGAAAAAGCTTAAACTAGCATCAAATGGCTAAATATCAGCTGAGATAACTGTAACTAGCAGAAATAAGCTGAAAGGAGCATAACATGGTGAAAATAGCAGAAAGAAGTTAGAAGAAGCACAAAAATGTTGTAGTTAGCAGAAAGGATCTGAAAAGAGCACAAACAGCTGGAAAAAAAAAACCCCAGCTGAAAGGCTGAAAGTAGCTGAAAAAAGTTTAAGTTTGCAGAAGGAAGCTGAAAGAAGCTGAAGCAGAACAAAATGTGAAAGGGGCAGTCAAAGGTTGTAAACACATCTAAAAATATGAAGAATGTAAAATGAGCTTAATTCATTTTCTAGGAGAAAAAAAATGGTAGAAAAGGCTAAATATTTCAAAAAGCTGAAGTTGCACCAATACTAAAAGGATTGTCCTGAAAGAGCTAAATGTTCTGCTTTATGATTTGTTGAAATAACTTGAAAACTGCGGGACGAGAACCAAAACAATAGTGTGAATGCTTCATGAACATTCACATAATAACATCAAATAAATACAGTAGCTACTCAGATTTTGTTTGTTGGACAATTTGTACACGTGTTAGTTCTGGTTATCAAAGAGCCAGCTTGTCCAAATAAATCTTACCGCCACATTCGATGTAGAGCTTTTTCGGCTCTGTGGGAGCAGCAGCTTTTTCACAGTCCCAGATGTTGGTAGCGTTAGAAGAACAAGTAAAGCTTTTGTTCCAGACGGTCTCAGACGCTTCCAAAGGAATTTCTTTAAGTGTCTTGAAGTCGCCGCAGTTCATATCCAAACACAGCCTCTTCCCTTCAGCTTCGTGCCAGTCTTGGCTGAAAACAACACTTCTTTTGTCTTCAGGGGTTCCTTCAGAGTAAATACTTACTTCACCTTTACAGGCGTGATCAACTTCTAAAGCCATCTTCCTCCAGCCTATAGCAAGCAGAAGGACCAAAAACAGCATCAGAGCATCAGTTTTCAGCTCCAAACTGTTTTAAAGATACATCAGTACACTTTACAATAAGGTTTCCATTATAGATGCTAATAAATAGTTTATAGATACGTATTAATTCCTCTGTAAACACTTTATAAATCATTAATAATTGTTTATTATGCATTAAATAAGGGTGACAGAGAGACAAAATTGACCAGTTTGTTGCCAAATAATGAGCCAAATCTGCCACCTATATGTTGTTATATTAAACATTTCAGACTAAGTTACTACCTTGTGAGCACAATAAGCATTTGTAAACCTAATATTTTAGGTTATAGTAGTTTTGTAGATATTTATAATGCAGTGAGAAAGTACAATATTATATGCTAAAGAAATAGATTCATAAATGCTTATTGTGCTTACAAGGTAGTAACTTACCATATTTTACGTCATAAACGTCGCACAGTCATATAAGTCACATCAGTCCAAATGTCCAATAAAGTTAAAAAAACAAACAAACAAAAAAAACAACTTTAAATATGTCGCTTCGCCGTATACGTTGCATATATTATACGTCACCACTGATGTGTCGCATTTGTTACACATCACTGCTGACAACCCAGAAATGTGGGCCGGTGATGTGCCAAAAATCAATTGGCTGCCAAATGGCGGCAGTGGGAGCGTGCACAGGAGAACTTTAATAAGAATTTAACAAGATGAGCACCTAAAACAATTATTTGGATGCTTGACTTTATAGTAAAGGTGTATCTCAGATGAACTTTTACTTAATAAATGCACTTCAATGGTCATATTAGCTGCATTTCGCCAGTGCGGTAGTCACTTTACCTATTGCATGACACAATGGCATGCCATACTACTGGAGTGCCATCTAGTGGCTGAAAATGGTAGTGTTCAATATTTTCAGTCAGAATAAATGAGAATGGTCATATCTCAGCCAAAAATTGGTTTATAAATATGGGAAAAAAAATCCATAAATACATTGTGTCAGTGTATAAGTCACAGGGTATGCAAATTATATATAAAAAAAAAAAAAAACTGCAACTTATAGACCGGAAAATATGGTAGTCTGAAACGTTTAATGTACCAACTCTAGATGAAATATATAGGTGAACAGATTTGGCTCAATATTTAGGAAGAAACTGGTTAGTTTTGTCTCTGTCACCCACTAATGCATAATAAACAGTTATTAATGACTTATAAAGTGTTTAAAGAGGAATTAATAACGTATCTATAAAGTATTTATTAGCATCTATAGGGGGAGCCTTATTGTAAGGTGGTACCGATACATCAAATATATTTCTTTTTCAAAAACTTTTTTTTAGATTCTTGCTGATGGCTGTACAATGTAACATCATCAATACTGAATATGCAACATAGGACAACGATTGCAGCAAACTAAAAGCCAACGGAAAAAGTTTATGGCAAAGGCGTTAATTTGTTGTGCAAATGAAATATAATCTATGTTAGTTAAATTCACAGCCTGAGACAGATGTTTGTTTTTAATGCATATTTAAGGGAAATCAGGTGGTAGGGGAAAATGTATTTAAATGGTACAAATTTAAAACAAAATGGTCTTTTGTTGCCTAAGATTAAAGTTTAGAAATGTATTCAAAATAAAAAATAATCCATCAGGACGTAGAGATAACAGAGCACATATTATTTCATATTGAACACTCAGTGAGAATCTGAAAATAGCATTTTAGGCAGAATTACAAATTACTTCTGCATAGAAAGTTTCTATATGTGGGTAAAAACTTTGTTCAAGATGATTAGAAATGAATAAAATAAAGAAGACTAGAAATGATGACACAGACCAGAGCAGTGGAGCGCGCCAAGCTGATGTGAGGATGCTGCTTTCTCAGGAGTTATTTGACAAGATGAGAAATTATTTGTAGAACACTCCGTTATGCTGATGACATGATTCTCAGCTGGTGCCGGTCCAAAGTAAGAATTAACGGCGAGAGCGTTGCCACAATTCAGCTCTTCGCAGATGGCGTTTCCAGTTTGCATATTTTCAAGAGAACTCTTGCGCACCGGAAGCCACCTGCCCTCATAAAGTATCTGAATATTACCGGAGCATTTGTCCCGAGTTGTCGCAAATCTCATCTTGACGCTGTCTGCAACAAAGAAAAGAAGTGCCAAATAAGGTTTAGACAAAACCACGAACACAAAGAATCCAGATCGGTTATGTGCAAACACAAAATTAACCATAGAAATAGTGGCGGTTGTCAAATAATTAATTGAGTTTTAAAGAGATTTATAAAACAAACAAGAAAACTATTGAAAAGAAAATAGCTAAATAACTTCCAACTGATTTTTGTTGGTATTCTGTGGAAGAGAATTAGCGTCACTCTGTTTCTCTCTGATTAAAAAATATTTCTTTCTTTTTTCTGACGTCTAACTTTTACGTCAGAACTTTGATTGCAGGTAGGAAAAACTTTCTAATTCTCATTAATAGTTATTATTTATCAGATCAGTAAAAAGTACGAGATAATTAAAACATCACCCCTAATTTAGTGGGAATGCTGAGTCACCTCTAATTAACAGAGCACACTTTCAGCTCGTGTAGAATATTAGGGCTCTGATGTCACGTAACTGTAGCTTTTATAATTTCTGAATTATTCAACTTTTTTTCCTAATAGGAATACATTTAAATCCCTAAATTATTTAAATACTTTATTCTCTTTGAAATTTACTTCAGCATACTTGTACTTGCATACTTCATTGTTAACTTTTAGCTATTGTTTTGTAACTTTTGGCTTAGAGCTAAAGTTTTGCTAATTTTGACCTCTATTTACAGTTTTGCTAAATGGAGCTTTTTGCTACTGTTTGGCTAGTTTTAGCTTTTAGCTATTGTTTAGTTAATTTTAGCTTGCAGCTATACAGTTTTGCTGATTTTGATTTCTATATACTGTTTTGCTAAATAGAGCTTTTAGCTAATGTCTGGCTAGTTTTAGCTTTTCGCTATTGTTTTGTAACTTTTGGCTTAGAGCCACAGTTTTGCTAATTTTGACTTCTATTTACGGTTTTGCTAACTGGAGCTTTTAGCTAATGTTTGGCTAGTTTTAGCTTTTAGCTATTGTTTTGTAACTTTTGGCTTATAGCTACAGTTTTGCTAAATTTGACTTAAATTTACAATTTTGCTAAATGGAGCTTTTAGCTACGGTTTTGCTAGTTTTAGCTTTTAGCTATTGTTTTGTTACTTTTAGCTTGCAGCTACGGTTTTGCTAAATTTCACTTCTATTTACGATTTCGCTAAATGGAGCTTTTAGCTACTGTTCTGCTAGTTTTAGCGTTGTGTTCTTATAATTTGAACTTTAACATTTCAGTTTCACCTTGTCTGAAAAGCATTAAAAAGTCTGTCAGATGTTTTTATTTTTCGCTGACATTTTTTCGTGTGTTGTTCAGGAAACAAAAATTAAAAATTTCAATAAAACTATAAAAAATTACTGAAATGTAAATTTTGTTTCAGGTTGAGGAAAATAAAACATATTTATGAGAATAATTATAAAACTGGTACCTTTGCAGACAACATAGGCTTTATTTGCGGATGTGATCTTAGCGTTGCCGTCGTCCATTATCACGAAGCTGTACTGGTTCAGAGGGGACGTTTGGCTTCTGGCGTGCAAACTCTTAAATATGACATCTCTTCCCTTCGACGTGCTGCTCATGCTTTGGATGGTGTCCCCACATCCCTGTTCTTCACACAGCTTCGTGGACATGTCTGCTGTCCAGGCTTCTGCATACACACCCCCACTTTTCCCTGCTGCAGAGATGTGAACGTCTCCCCAGCATTTATTTTTCAGGCTCACATTGATTTTTTCTGTTGTGACCAAAAAGCAACTCGTTAGAAAACATTTTGAATAAAACAACTAAAACATGTTTTATTATCCAGTTAATCTATGTTAAAATTAGTTAGCTTGGGTTTAAAGATGTCCAAAAGTTGATACTAGAAAGGGACAGAATATAAAACATTTACAAAAACTTGGCTTTACTTTCATGACAGAGCTCATCCTTTACAGAAAAATGAGCTGTACCATATTTTTCGGACTATAAGGTGCATTTAAAATATTTTAATTTGTCTCAAAAATCGACCGTGAGCCATATAATCCGCTGCACCTTATGCATGAATCCTGGTTGTGCTTACTGACCTCAAACTGATTTTATGTGGTTATTGTGAATAAGTTGAATAAAGTTTGAAATCTGACTTTTTTGTTTTGCTTAATGTGCCTTATAGTCAGAAAATTACGGCAGCTGTTTTAGTCAAACCTTGAAAATATCAGTTTCATGCAAAACGTTGACCCGTCATGTTTGAAGCATGAGTTGTGAATGACTCTCAGCTACTACCACGTCAAATTTTAGCTCCTTTCTGTGAAACTGACTGAACTAAAGCCATTTTTTGTTGTGGCTAATGCTAACTAGCTGTGGCTTCCATCTTGAAATGTCCGTTATTTTTGGATGTACATGAAATTTTTACTTTCTGGTACTTTAACACGATCCGTCCAGGGTTTGGGAAATATTTTGCTAACAGACAAACAGCTAATACAATAAGTTAATGACAACGTTTTCACAAAGGTTTTATGTAATGCAGTTATGTCCAAACGCTTTCATAATTTGGCCCAAAATATCAAAATAAAATTACGTGTGAATTTTACTCTAAATGTGAACAACATTTTGGAGAAAGGACAAATTTACTTATTTTGGTGGAGAAAATTTTAAATTGTTGTAGATCTAAAACATTAAAAGCCTCATAAACACTAAGCTTATATATTTTTTATTAAGAATGATTTGATTTATTTGTTTTGTTGGGTCTATGTGTGTTGTTTTCTTGTGTTTGGAAACTTAATTTTAGTCTGTTCTCAGCAACAAAAGTATCATTTGATTAAAAGTCCTTTTAAAAGGGGGTCGATCAGCTTTTTGGACCACAGACAGCCCATAAGGCTGATTGAAGATCTGAAAAATCGTCCAGCTGTCAGTCGCAACAACAGATTCATAGAAGGTTTTATAAAGTTGATAAACTCGTATGTTGATGATACCACGTTATATTCATTTAAAATATTCAATTTCCCTCTTGATTATTTTATCTATTTTAATATTTAGCCAAGTTTTATGACTCATTATCCGTAAATCTCCTTTCTGGTAGAAACCAGTCAATGTTTTTTGGTGTTTTGTACCAAGAAGTGAAAATAAAAAGATTATAGCCAAAGGTTTGTATTTTGTTTAATATTGCTCATTTGGAGAAGGTTGTTTTTCATCTGTTTTGCTGTTAAACCTAAAAATTATATAAAAAATAATTACCAACAAATCTACAGAAAGTCTGCATCGACTTCTTAAGCCTGCTGGCCAGAATAATATCATTCTTAAACTGCAATTGTGGACCGCACAGAATCACGCCAAGGGCCGCAAATGGCCCTCGGGCCACACTTTGGCCACCGTGGTGTAATGAGTGATGCATAAAGTATGTGTTGTGAATGACTCTTAGCTACTACTACGCCATGTTTTATAAACATTTCAGTGAAATAGAACAGAATATACCGGTTAAGTTCACCTGGGTGCAGTGGCCATATCAAGTTGGATTTGCTCCAAAAGTTAATCCGTTGTAGATTTACATCCAACTATTATTTCCTAAAAAGTTTCATTTAAATCTGTGATACGGTTTATGAGATAATTTGCTCACAGACGTTAACATTAGACTGTTAAGTTGCACACGACTGGTGAGAAAAAGCAACACAAACACAGTTTCAGTTCAGTTTTGTCATGACAGGTGTTTCACATTACCTGTGCACGTCACTTTGGCAATGGTCCGGTTGTGGTCAGGCGGAGGAGCAGTTTTGTCACAATCGAACAGAGACTTGTCGTTGGATGAGCAGCTGTAAAACTCTTTCCATACGTCGGTGTCACTGGAAGGTTCTGACCCAAAGGTTTTAGCTTCCCCACAGTGCAGCTGCTGGCACACTGTGTTGGCTGCATGCCGGTCCCACGTCTCATTGGACCCAGAGAGCCAGAAGGTTCTGTCGCCTTGTTCTACCCCAACTCTGCCAGAACAAGAACCAGGGCCGTTCAGAAATATAACTTTGTGTTCTGCACAGGAGGGGAAAGAAGGAGGGACTCAGTGAGTATTTATTATAATCATTTTTCATTCTGTCTAGAGCTAAAACTTGTCTTCTGCTAGAAACCAGCAAGATAAACTTTAATGAGAGACATGACTTTTTGCATGAACATGCAGTGAA
Source organism: Hypsolebias martinsi (assembly GCA_031762355.1). Taxonomy (NCBI): domain Eukaryota; kingdom Metazoa; phylum Chordata; class Actinopteri; order Cyprinodontiformes; family Rivulidae; genus Hypsolebias; species Hypsolebias martinsi. Next base: position 34,291,799 of record JARVGQ010000116.1, read on the forward strand.
TGACTGAAGTTCAAACCAGGCTGTTAAAGATAAAAGAAGCCAAACATTTGTGAAATGCAAGCCAAAACTAACAGAATGCAGTGAAAAAGCTAAAAATAATGGAGCACAGACAAAAAGTTAGAAATGGCCAAATTGATCTAGAAGTAAAAAAAAAAAAGAAAGTAGTTAGGCTGCCTAAATGATAAAAGTAAAAAAAAAAGTTAGCTATTAAAATAAAAGCAGCAAAAATCTATTTAAAAGCTAAAACTAACAAACGTAGCTAGAGGCGAAAGGTTTAAAAAAAGACTAGCTAAAGGCTAAAAGTAGCAGAAAGTTAGTTGAGAGTAGCAAAACACTTGCTATAAGTTCAAAGTAGCAAAGGGCTGGCTAAAAGCTGAAGTGGCTAAAGGGTACCTTAAACAAAATATTTACAGGCTATATATTTTTAAAACAATAAGGCGCACTTACAATTTTTAATTTTCTCAAAAATAGACAGTGATCCTTATAATCCGGTGCACCGTATGTATTAATTCTGGTTGTGCTTAATGACCTCGAACTGATTTTATGTGACACAACAGAACAATGGTGAGAGTTACTGTGAATGAGTTGAATAAAGTTTGACTTATCTGTTTTGTTTTGCTTAATGCACCTTATAATCTGAAAAAAAAAAATTAAATTTTAAGCAAAAGGCTAATTAAAGGCCTAAAGTAGCAAATTATTAAGTATCAAAATCCAAGTTAAAAAGTTAAAGTAGAAAAAGAGTGGCAAGAAGCCAAAAATAACTAAAAAGTAACTAAATGCTAAAGTGGCAAATTGTAGCTAAAAGTAGCAAAAGGCTGGCGAAAAGCCAAAGGTAGCAGGAAAAGAAAAAAGCAGATTAATAATAAAAAAAAAAAAAACAATAACAATTATTTTGAAATAAGTGAAAAAGTTACAATTCAGTGGAGGAAATGTTTGTAGATAATTATTTCTTTAAAGTATAAAAGCTACACCTATAAATATTTCAATACATAAACTACTAGTACAAAATATATAGACTCCAAAATTATATGAATAAATAATTTAATTAAAATAAATGCTGTATCAGAATTCATACAAATCCATTTTTAAATGAGATGTTTAGTCATTTCCACTTTATTTTTCTACAAATAACGATTAATTCATTTTAGGTGAGATAGCCCAGAAAATTTAGTAAATTCTGCAGAATAAGAATTAGTGTTAAAAACATTAAATTTTTTTTAAACATATTTTTTATTTGTTACACCAACACTTTAGGATAATGTCGAGTCATCTGTTATTCTGTGCAACATTCATGCAACATTTTGTGTTTCAGTCTTTTATTCCTTCTGATTGATGGAAACATTAAACTAAGCTCTGTTATTTAAAAAAAAAAAAAAGGCCGCTTAAAATTGTGTTTGATGTTGCTATAGACTTCTGTGTAAACTTCTACAGCATATTTTGCAAATTAAAATCATTTTCTATTTAATTCACATCGTCACTTTTACATTTCTACTGCGAGTGAGACTGGAAGGGAAACGTTAAAGACGACCCGGACGGGTCAGAAACTCACCCTCGCAGGTTATTCCCACAGGATCTTGGGTTTTGCTCGACGGGTTTTGTTTAATTTTACAGTCAGATATTTTAGAACTGTCTTTTCCGCACGTCATGGTCACGATATCACCAGAACCCTTTATGAATTTGTCCTTATTGTTCCTTCTACTCTTATCTCCACACTCAAGATGTTTGCAGACGATGTCTGAACTTTCGGCTGTCCAACCAGTAGAACTGACTCGTTTCCACTGGCCCTCGTCTTGAACTGCCAGCCTCCCGGAGCATTTTCCAGGACCGTCCACCAGTTTCACATCCACACTTCCTGTGTCACGATGAAAATTAAAAACAATTGTCTAACATTCTGAACGGTCAAAACATCTACTTTTTTCTTTCATTTCTGTTTAATACCATTTACAAAACAGATCATTAAAATCCCTTTGCCACATGTCACCTGCGCAGACCACGTACGGGACGGTGGAGCAGGTTGCTCTGTGGCCACGTTTAGCCCTGCAGTGCCACAGGGAGGCCTCACCACGCTCACACTTCACATGATCCATAATCCCAGATTCTGACATCAGATTTGGTTTCATTTTCTTAGAGAGCACCTGCAGGAGAGATTTTAAACATGTAATTCACAAACACAACTTGTTAATGAACTTAAATCACAAAACAGACAGAGATGCTGCTAATAACATATTGATGCTGTGGAAAAAGAAGGACGTTATTTGAAGGAATATTCTTCTTGTTCCACCGTTAGATAAAAAGGATACCGCTCATATATATGTCAGTAAAATACTATGTAGTTCCCTTTTGAAAAGTTAGGTTAGAAAATGTGATGCCATAAAAATAATCAATCAGAAATCAAATCACCAAAATGCGCTTTAATTTATGGAATAAGTCAGTGGAATAGTTCAGATAATAATATTAAAGCTGCAGAATCTTTGATTTTGTTTAAGAAATTGATTAAAATAAAGCTCTTGGAAAAATATAACTAAATTGGTTGGTATCATAAAGGAAAAAAATATTTTCTGGCAGTATGATGAGTAACTTTGTGAAGTATATTTTTCTTTTCTTCATGGATTATTCTGTTTGAATTGAATTGTTTGAACTGATTGTTAAAGGAGGGGTAGACAAAATAAGATTCTATCTTCTTCTGCCTCCTTTCATTCCATATA
>JARVGQ010000116.1:34573903-34593121 GCA_031762355.1 Hypsolebias martinsi
CCCCCGGAGACGGGAAACGCCGGTTACCGGGAACGCCGGAAACCGGGGGTCACCTGTATTTTAAAAACCTACCTACGGATTATTTGGCATTGTTTTCTTCCGTACATACACATCATTGCTTTGATTCTGTATTATCTTCTATTGAAAGCTTTAACTCATACATTCAATGTTGTGTTTCAAATTAAAAGCAATAACAATGTGCACAAACTAAATGTACAGTAAAATATGTGCTCAAAGGCAAACCTTACCTGTTCGGTTGTGCTTATATTTTTACAACACATTGTTTTAGCAAACATAATGACCTGAATGTAGCATACTGGTTTGCACAATGACTCGCTGTCTCATTTCTATTTATTTTTAAGGAAAAGTCAGAAAAAAAGTCAGAAAAGAAAGTTTCTCTTCCAGACTTGGTGAGTTACTGGCACGTGTTGTAGATTTGGATCTGTTTGTTGATGTCTTTGAGGATGTCCCTCATCTTGTCCTCCAAGCCGTCCAGTAGTCGGGCTTTCCCCTCCAGCCTCCTCTGGTTCTCCTCGTAATTTTTCTCCAGCTCTGAAGGAAACAGGATTTTGAGAAACCGTTAAATAGGCTCAGATAGACAGCTAGTGCTGCAGGTGTCTTTAAAACTGATCAAAGAAAAATGATTCATTCAATTCAGTTCGGTTCAGTTCAATACACGTTATTGATCCCCATGGGGATCTTTCATTTCAGTACAAGACAACATACAGGGGCAGCCGGTGTGGGGGGGGAAGCTGTCTAGGACTGCAGCCGCATGGAGAAGCGCAACCTTCATAAGATACAGAAAAGAAAAACACGAGGGAAGGTGGGAGGTATAAAAAAAATCTTATCGCTTTTGCATCTCCTAGGTTGCTGTGTCAAGTTCTTGCTTTTTAACATGTTGTAATTTTAAGTATGGTACTGTTTTTTTTTTTTTTTTGTTAAGCACTTTGGTCACCATCACCATGGTTGTGTAAAGTGCTACAGAAATGAATAAATGAATGAATGAATGAAGTCCATGCACGTGCACTGCTCCAGCTCAAAATACAACGTAAAGGAAGTTATTTTTCTTCTTTGGTGTTTTACGGCGTATTGCATCCACTCTGTTGCATCACCGCCTCCTCGAGACTGAAACCCGCGCCTACATTTCCATAAAGGAAGTTTCACTGATGAGAAACACAAATCTGTCAATCTGCGTTCGATTACTCCGGGGCTTTCTCAAGGACCCGGATGTGTGACACGAAAATCTGAATTTTGGAACTGAAACTGAAAAACAGAACTGAAAATGAACGTAGTCCAACTGAATGTTCATTACAACAAAATACAGTTTCAAAGCAAATGAAATCAGTTTCAAAACATTAAATTCAGTTTCAATTGAGTGAAATTCATTTTCAAACCAGTGGATTTAATTTCAAATTAAGTAAAAACAGACTCAGTCTGAGCAATTCAAATTAATTTTCTGATGGCACAAGCTTCTGCCCATTAATTTTGTCTTTTAAACTGCAGCCAATTTCTGCTATTCAAATTTTTTTTATATTCATGTAATTTCTGTTTTATTGACAGAACACTTAGAAAATTAGCATTTCTGTTTAAATGTTGTGTGAATGCTGAAAGATGAATAACTTTGCTGAAATTTGCAACAACAAAAAAAAAAAGACGACACTTAGTTTTTAAAGCTAAAAGGAGAAGAACATTATCTAAACATTACAAAAATGTAAAAGTAGGAAAAGACTAGCTGGAAGTAGCAAATGTTAGCTAAAAGCTAAATGTAGCAAAAGAGTAGTTGAAAGTAAAAGTAGAATTGGAGGACAGAGTATTTCACTGAAGAAGATAATAAAAATAATTTGAAGGATATGAAAATTATTTCTATGGGGAAATATTTGTAATTAAAATTAAATATTTTGAATAATACAACAATTCCACAAAAAAGTCACAGCATCCATCCTGAACGAGCTGAACCTTTTCGTACGAGTGGTTAAAATAGCACAAAGTATGCAGAAGCAGGTAGATTGCAAATGTAAAAAAAGAATAAATAATATAAAATAAATAAGAAAACAACTGTTTGAATGCTAAACCAGCATTCAGACAATCCAAGCTGACTGCTACATTTTGATTTTTCAGTAAACGGCCAGTCTTCTTCCTCAGCGCATGTCAATTCAAACACAGTTTCTCTGTTTTCACAGTACCTGCTAGTCTCTTTAGCTTGTTTTGGGCATCGTTCAGCAGCTCCTTCGCTCCTTCTCTTAGACTCTCTGCCTTTTTCTTGGCATCCTCCACAGTCTTGGCTTTGCCGTCAACTCGCTGCTGCACCTCGTTGTATTTGTCTCTCAGCTGTCCATCTAGAATCTGGGTGTAAAGACGGAGGAGTTTTTATCTTGAATTACTGCGTCTACGATTAGCGATGCTAAGCATGAGCGCACGGTCACGCACCTGTTTGGCTTCGTTGGCCTTGTCTCGTGCCATGGTGGCCGTCTCTTCGGCTCGAGCCGTAGCCAAGCTGTTGTTGGCGTGTTTGGTCTTCAAGGCGTTGATCTCTTGTTTTAAAGTGCCCAGGCGGACCATGGCGTCCTGCAGGTCCTTCTCGCCACTGGATGTTTCTGACTCAATCTGCACACAGTGTTCAATTCAATCCGGTTGTTTTACGTTGTACCAACAAAATAAATTAATACATAAAATTGGTATTAATGGGATTTATGAACACTTGTTGAAAACAGAAATAATCTATCAACAGTCTCCCACAAAATACAACACATTCAGAATGAAGAGAGCCCCAGACACAGTTTTAAATTAAAACAAAATTTTAAAAAAATCTTATATATCAGCATGGGCAGAGATTTAAAAAAATAAAAATTCACTTGTCTTAGATATCCTGATGCATGCTCAAAAATCCAGGTAGAGAAAAATCTAATAAAGTCAAGTCAGGCCCTCTGGATGGATTCTTCTTGTTGAAACGTTTCGTCTTTAATCCAAAAGACTTCTTCAGTCTGAGGAGCTGCAACAAACTCAGTCTTATAAATAGCACCTTGTCATAGTGCAGGGGTGTCAAACTCACTTACAAAAGGGAGCCAAAATTAAAACCTTTTTCAAACCAAGAGCCAGTTTCAGAATCTACATTAACTCCAATCAGATACCCAACAACAGGTTCCTCAACGAGAGCTTGACTGGTCTCATTTGATGTTCTCCGTTGTGCTTTGACATCATAATCAAAGATTGTTGGAAAAAAAAATTAAGAGAGTGAAGTATTTTACGTTTCACATTCCATCATGGGGGCCAGATAAGATGTCAACGAGGGCCACATTTGGCCCCCGGGCTTTGAGTTTGACACGTGTCACAGTGAATCAACCAGTTTGTTGGAGACATCCAGAACTAGCTGTTCACATGATAAAGGAGGACCATCATCCTAACAACTGATCGTTAGTGCCCTGATGACCTCTTACTATTCACAGCGGGCTGAGTGATACTAACATTAACAGCATTGTAAAATGGATACAGAGGCTTTGGCCCCTTTTTGGAGCAAAGGCCTCCGTGTCCAACGGTCACCCCCCTAGTTTCACTCATCCCTCTGTGCTATGTATAAGACTGAGTTTAGTGCAGCTCCTCAGACTGAAGAAGTCTTTTGGATAAAAGACGAAACGTTTCAACAAGAAGAATCCATCCAGAGGACCTAACTAAACTTTGTTACACTCGTTTCAAAACAAACACAAACAAAACAGAACTTGAGTGTTGGTCACCTGCGTCAGTCGATTCTCAGTTTCCCCAATGTCAGATTTGGCTTTTGCTATGGCCTTCTCTGCTGAAGTCTGGGCAGTCCTGGCGTCCTCCAGTGCGAGCTTCACCGCCTCTGCCGTCGTCTTCACGCCCTCAGCACGATGCCTTAAAAACAACAAAACGTTACTGACGCTGAGTGCAGTAAATAAAACCGCGTCGTTTTAAATCGAACCAGGTTTTGATCACCTCGCCCTCTTGGCGTCCAGCAGCAGTTTCTCAGCCTGGCGGACGTCCTCCTGAGTCTTCTGCAGGATGGCGTCTACATTGGAAAGGCTGTGGACCCGATCTTTGATTTCATCAGCGAGATGTTTGATTTGGAGGGGCGAAGCAGGGATGGAGAGCTGCAACACCTGGTTGGCCACTGCCTCGATACTGTCCGGGTCCGCTCCTTCCTCTGTCAATAACCAGGAAGTGTCAGGGCTGGCACAGGAGGCACAATCTACAAATCTTTTTCCATGAACTCACGGGTGAGGAACTCCCTAATCTGTTTGATGAGGTCTCTGAGGTTATTGTTGGAGTGTTCCACTTTGTTCTTCGTGGCCGTGGCTTTATCCAGAGCAGCCTGAGCTTTACCCTTAGCTTCCTCTGCCTGAGCCTTAGCTTCTGCCACCTGCAAGAAACAAAAGTGTTTAAAGAAGCTTCAAAACGTGACAGACTGATGCTTAAATCTTTAGAAGTTTTGAGGCATTTAGGATATTTTTAAAAAGTTGTATTTCATGTGCACTTTATAAGTTAAATCCAAGTTCTGTTAAAAAATATGTTGTCACTAAGGAGGCACAGCATTTGAAAAAAACTTTAGTTTTTTCAAGTTACTGTTGAACATTTTACACGTTTAGAGTTCTGTTACTAGTTTCAGTTTAATAATTTACAGAATAAACTCAATAAAACTAGAAAAATAAAGATTTTTCCATCTTAACCCAGCAGCTCATTGTAAAGATTTCAAAACAAATGGATATTAAGCATTGGGTTACATCATCTCTTTCAGTGACACGTTTGGTTCAGGTCTAAAGAAAAAAAAAAAAACATTTTGAAAAATTGTTTGTGTTCTTGCATATTTTTGTTTTTCCATTTAGTATTTTATTCATTTACTTTTGTACCAAATCAAATCAAACTATATTCATTGTCACCATTTGTATTGGGCTAAAGTACTAGAACAATACAGAAATGACTAAAATTACACCAGTAAATGTAGTGAAATAAATATTAATGCAACAATTTAAAAATGAAAACAGTTTAAAGAGGATGAAAGCATTTTTTTCCCCATTTGTACTAAAATGTACAAATCAAGTATGAAACAACCGTAATTTCCGCCGTACACAGCGCACTACCGTATAAGTCACATCTACAGTATTATGCGTCACCACTGACCACCTGGAAATATGGGCTGGTGTTGTGTCAAAAATCGACTGGCTGCCAAATGTCGGCCGCGGGAGCGTGCACGGGAGGACTTTAACAAGAATTTAACATGATTAACACTTAAAAACAATTATTTGCTTGAAATTATAGTATAGGTGTGTCTCAGCTGAACTTTTACTTAATAAATGCACTTTGATGGTCAAATCAGCTGCATTTCGCCGGGGCGGCGCAGCGAAATGCAGCTGATTTGACATTTGCTCCAGGAGTTCCAGAGCGAGACGAAGGTGGCTACGTATGGCAAGCCAAGAGTCTCATTAATAGCCACTTTTGCCTGTTAATGAGATGCTTGGCTTGCCATATTGGTCGAGGGCCCTCTAGTGGCTGAAAATGGTAGTGTTCAATATTTTCCATGAATGAAATCGTCTGATCTCAGACAAAAACTGGTTTATAAATATGGGGAAAAAAACATAAATATGTCACTTCACTGTATACGTCATAGGCATGCTAATTTTTTCACAAAGGTGAGACTTATACGCTGGAAAATACGATAATCAAAATGTGTTTTTTTTTAATGAGTAAAATAACTGAAGCAGGAGAGCTTGTTCAGTGTCCTCCTAACTGGTTGGTTTTAGAAAATAAGATGTGCGATGGATCATTAAGGGTCATACGTTAATCTGAGGACACGGCTTTAAACAAATGGTCTAATGAGAAGATCAGGCCATTTTGATAGATAGTCTCTATGTATGTTTTTTATTATTTTGCGTCAGTTTCAGTTAAAGTCCTGAACCAAAATCATTGGTGTTTCTGATCTCGAGTCCACTGGATGTAAGGTTCTGTCTTCAAATCTGGACTATTAATGATGAGAAGTGACAGACCACGTGGTGACATTATGTTAGAGAAAAAGCAAGATGTCATTTTATTGATTAATACGCCATCACACCTTATTAAAGAGTCCCTGCATCTCTCCCACCGCCTTGTTCAGCTCTTTCTCTGCATGTTTGGCTCTTTCCAGAGCGTTGTCAGCTGCTGATACGGCGCCGTTACAGTTCAGGCCTCCACAGTGACGGTTCCCCTCATCGTCACGGCAACCTGCTCCTCCACATGGGCTCTCCCCGCAGGGAGCATCACCCGGGGCGCCGCAGACCTGTTGGCACAATCACACAAGTTTTCAGGAATAATGAGTAGAATTCATGCTGAGCTGATGTGCCCGCTCTGGAAAAGGAAAACAATCAAACACGGATTGTGATTTATGAAATTATTTATCAATTAATTGAATCTTACCCTGTGAATTGTTTGAAATGTCACAGAAAGCAGAAAATTAAAAGCTAATGAAAAAGTTCAGGGTGTTTCAGTCAGGTTAGCTACAGATGTCCAATGTTTTTACTCTACAGTCATTTTCCTACAGATAAAGGAGATTTAAATTCAGTCATGTTGGAAAATAACAAGACAACATTTCTGCAGCTCATTACAGTAGCTGTGTTTCAGCTTCAAGTTATTTTGGGTGATAAAAATAAAATCTTTGTTGAGACTAAATGAAATGTACAGCAATTCATTTTGTCTTGTACCTTTTAGGAGACAAGATTTCAAATGAGATGCATTTAGTTTATTCATTAATCATAAAACATTGTTTTAAAATTTATTTTACAATCTATAGGAGAGATTAAAAAGGTACCATAATTTCCGGACTATTGAGTGCACCCGAATATAAGCCAAACGAAAAAAAAGAAAAAAAAAACAATAATAATTTTGTACTTAAGCCGCGTTTGTCTATGTTCTAACAAGAGATATTTAAGCAAAGATTTTTTTAAGCTTTTAATAAAATACGTACCGATAACATACATAAATACTTAAAGTAAATGTGTTTTTTCTGAAAAGTGTATAACGGCTGGTAAAAAAAATAAATTAAAAATACAGTAGTCTACCAGGAAGTCATGGATCGCCCATTGGGTTGGACCCACACCAAGAGAGACGTGTATTGGGCAACTATATGAGCGCCCAGTTGTGACCAGGCTAAATGTTTTGGTGGCATGAAGCTCTTTAAACTGTCAAAAAATATTTAAAAAAATCCCTAAATTTGCGACAGCATTGTAAAAGCCACAATGTTCAAAGCATGTGGAAAAAAGTAGTGGCTTATAGTCTGGATATTACGGTACGTTATTTTTATTGTAAGTCATAAAAAGTTCAATCTTTAGCCTAATGTCTTTTGTCTTTGGTTGTGTAGTAGCACAACTGAACTTAAAGTGTCAACTCCAACCTTCTCATTGATCTTCTTCATATCCAGGCCTCGTGCTTTCACACTCAGTTCTCCCAGCGCACGCTTGTTTGCTGCATTTTTACGATTAAAGTCATCTTTCTTTGCAGTGATGAGGCGCTCAGTTCGGTGGCGGGTGTCTGCGGACTGGCTGACTGTGCTGGGCCTGGTGGTCGTGGATTCATTAGCCCGTCGCCCCGCATCACAAGACTGGTTGTAGGAGCTTCGGATGCTGTCATACGCACCTGAAGAGAAAGAAAGAACATCCAAATTGTTTTAAATCAAAGTGGAGCTGTTACCTTTAGAGATCAGTCAGAAATTTAGGCTTGGAGAAGAATACAATTTTTTGGACTATAAGCCGCACTTAAAAACCTTTATTTTTATTTCTCAAAACCGACAGTAAGCCTTATAATCCAGTGTGCCTTATGTATTAACTCTGGTTGTGTTTACTGACCTCGAACCGGTTTTATGCGGTACACGTCACCCAAAATCTGTCAAAATGAACTTGTTTCGCTTAATGCGCCTTATAATCTGATGTGCTTTATAGTCCGAAAAATACAGTAAGAACAGGTAGCAAGAAAACAACTCTCACGTTTCTTTGTCTTTTTGTCTCACCTAAGAAATTGGAGTTTTTGAGGACGTTAAGTTGGTGGTGTAGCTGCTCTGAGGTGAAGTTCAGTTCTTTAGCCTCCCTCTCCAGAGCACTCAGCTCTTTGCTTGCCATGGAGTTCCTGTCCTGGACAATCGTTAAGTCTCCTTCCACACGGTTTAAGGTCTCAGTCGTCTCACCAATCTGTGCTCTATGGGACAAGACAAGAAGTAGCTGGTTGATGTAAATATTACCTTCACAGGGCAGATTTACTAAGGATAGGAGATTCTTCAGTCAGCTGTACCTAAGATCTTCAATAAGCTCCATTAAGGTGCCAATGGCTGCAGCAGTGGCGTTGCGTGCATTCACGATGCTCTGAGCTTGTGCCAGTTTCTCCTCCAAGTCTTTGAAGATGTTCTCGTAAGGCCCCGTCAGCCCAGTGGTCTGAATCTCATGGGCACGCTCTGCAAGCGCCTTGGTGCGCACTGCCAAGTCCTGGTTATAAGAGAAACACTGTTAACGGTAAAATTGTGTCTAACTCATACCTGTTCTGTTTATTTTTTTGCATTCGATGAATGAGGATAGACTTGTTTTTTCATCCAAGTTGCACCTGCACAATTCGATCCCAGTCCCCAAAGCACTGATGACAGGGCTGACAGTTGGGGAACACGCCCGCAAAGCCTCTGGCACACTGGTCACAGCGGACGCCTGACACCCCTTGCTGGCAGACGCAGTGACCAGTCACCCGGTTGCACTGAGAGGTCTCGATCCCCCGCCAGTCGCAGTCGCAAGCTAGAGAGGGAAACCAGGCGAGAACAGAATTTACTCCTTATGCTTCTGACATTTGTGTGCCCAGATGGGACAGTTAGGCCTGTCACGATAACACATTTTGCTGGGCGATTAATTGTCTCAGAAATTATTGTGATAAACGATAATATTGTTTGAGATTTGACAATAATTAGTAATTACTGTCAGATTTAAGAAAAAATTATGGTTAATTTGTTTTGAGTGTAGTATTTTTTGACCACCGGATGGCAGTATGCGACTGTTTGAACTGAAGGATGGATAGTGAGGGAGCGAGTAGTGTGTCTCTTTAAGAAAAATGGGAGGGAGGCCCCTTGACGTGACATGGGCTGTCTCCTTCATTTTTATTGGTTCTCAAAATGGCAGATGCTCGGTGTGGTTTGAGCTATTTAGCATTTGTCACACAAAGCTTTTAATAAAAATCAGTAAACAAGTTCTCAGCTTCTTTTTGCAGAGAAAAACAACCTTTTACACAAAGGCACGGGTTTCAACCGTGGATTTTGGAGCTTCGACAAGACGGCGGTTTTTTTTTCCCCCCGAGGTCAACCTGTTAGCTTAGCTCGTAGCTTAGCTTCCCAGCTTAGCTGCTTTTAACGATCCAAAAACGCGATTTTGGACGGTTAAAATGGATTTTAAAGAGAACAGAGAAAGGGAGGCGTCAATGAAGAGCACCGGAGCCTTTTGTCATCCAGCGTCTTCAGTAGAAAGAGAGAGACAAAGACACGATAAAGACGATAAATGAAAATGAGGTCGATAATTTTCATTTATCATGCGATTAATTGATTTATTGTTTATCCTGACAGGCCTAGGGAGAGCAATTGTTTTATGTGGCTGCCTGGTCAGCTAAACAAAAAATGCTGATACCTGAACAAAACTGTTGAATATCAGTCATCTACTTATTATTTGTTTTAATTCAACTCGTCACTCTTTTCTTGTAATAACTCATGAAGTCAAAGGAAAAATAAAAACTGAGAAACAATCAAGTGTTCAAATTAAATAGTGAAATTAATTAGTGGAGCAGTGGCAAAGTGCACTTTGTGTTATTTTAACCATCCGTGTATAAAATCATTCAACTTGGTTGAGAAATGCCAATCCTTTCAAAACAGTTAACTTTATTTAAATAAAAATTTCTACATAAAAGCATCTTTTCAATTCCTTTTTTTTATTACTCTGCTTCAGCAAACTTGCTATATATTTCTGTTCTTATGCTAACTCTATAGCTTTTAGCTCCTGTTTTGCCAATTTTAGCTTTTAGGTACCGTTCTGTTACCTTTAGCTTTTTACTGCTGTTCTATTTTTTTTAACTGTTTTGCTACTTTTAGATTTTAGCTACTGTTTTGCTAATTTTAGCTTTCCACTGTTCTGCTCATTTTGGGCAAGTAGCTAGGTGGTCAGTGCAAAGTAGCGCAAATCTGAGGCTGCAGGTTCAAGCCCAGTTTTGGTAAACGATCGTTGAATTTTTCGTGCGAGTTCACTCACTGTGGTGACCCCAGCAGAAGGGAGTAACCGAAATAAACGACAACTGGTCTGCTAATTTTAGCTTGTGTTGTATTTGTTTTAGCTTGTCTTCTCTCACTTTTAACTTTAACAAATCTCAGCAAAACTCAGCATTCTCAGAAAATGCACTATTTGTTTTTTCTCAGATGAGTTTAGAAGTAGTTGCTGATACATTTTTATTTTATGATTTTATTAATACCCTTTGTTTCTTAAATGTGTTTATAAAACCTTTTAGTTTCCAACCTCGGCACTGTGTCCTGGGGTTGCCCCAGTAGTTGTCCTGACAGTCTGTGCAGGTCTTCCCTCCAAAACCTTCACGGCACTGACACTGTCCAGTAAACTGCAAAACAGAGAAAACAAACATTCCTACAATGCATCAGGTCTGTAGAGTCAAACTCATATTCACACTTTAAAATCCATCTGAAGAAAAATGTTAAGTTTGTTTCTAAAGCTTTCGGATATGTAAGAAAATAGCACTAACTGTGTGGTGGGTTGTATTCCTTATACATTTTATCATTATAAATTATATTGTGAATAATATATAAATAATATAAATGGTGTATCAGATTTAAAATTATGTTGTAGTCAGCTTCTCTCACATTTAAGTTTGGATAGGTGCTCACCCGGTCCTCACTTTTAGGCTTACCATATTTTTCAGACTATAAGGCACACTTAAAATCCTTTAGTTTTCTCAAAAATCAAAAGTGAGCCTTATAATCTGGTGCGCCTTATGTATCAATTCTGGTTGTGCTTACTGACCTTGAACCGATTTTTATGTGGTACACAGTGCTCAAAAATCTGTCAAAAAGTTTTAGTTTCACTTAACGTGCCTTATAATCCAGTGCGCCTTATAGTCTGAAAAATACGGTAATTTAGTTTAAGTTATACTAAATGTCTTTTGGACGCTGATTATGCTGAATACTTCCACACACTGTTCACAAATGAGTTACAATCAAAAACAGCTTTTTGACAAATTCAAACTATACAAAATACGTCCAGTTAATGCTTTACCCTCAGATTTGATCTGTTTATTTATTTATTTTTACTTAAAACAGATTCTCAAACAGTTATTATCATCTAAGCTCTACAACACATTTTGTTTTCTAAAGTTATATTTGCTCACCTCCATTCATCAAGCCTCCCATCAAACTACTTCCCCACACTTAGAGGAAAACGTTGGATATTCATTATGCAGGTTAGATGTTTAGGACTATTTGGAGCTACATCATACACATACCTGTATTATCTAAGTGGGGGACATCTTGGCCTTCTTAATTATTTGTACAATAATAAAATAAAGATAATATGGTTTAATTAAAAAAACAAACTAACTTTAGTGAATGTACCATTTACATAAGGGGTATGTATGAGTTACACTAAGTAGCTAATTTAATTAAGAATAAAGTTGACTGTTAAATATTCAGCATGCGCTTCAGCCACTGTGGCTGTAGCTGGTAAACAGGACCAACAGAATTTTTCACAGCCGTCCCTCAGCTCACCATCATTTGATGTTGTATTGTGGGCAACACATGCAGTATGTATAGTTTATTACTGATGGTATTTATTCACACCCAAAAAAGTGGCATATGTCGGATTTTAGCAATAGCATCCATTGGTCTACTTTAAACCTTCCTATATTAGCATCTGTTTGGTTAAATGTACACACCATTCCCCTGCTTTTACCATTTAGCTTGTGTCTTAATCATTTCAGCTTGGGTTTTGCTTATTTCAGCTCGTTGAGCTGAATAGCCTCTGTTTTCCGCTTGCGTCAGCTAACGACTCAGTTTTAGCTGCAACAAATTTCAGCAGTCATTCAGCACTTGGCATCCACAGTGCATTTTAGCAAAAAGTGAATTTTTCTAATTAGACTTAAAATTTCAAAAAATAAATTTGTTCTTCTGACATGCATGGACAGTTGTGGCTCAGTGGTTAGAGCAGTTGTCCTTCAACAAGAAAGTCGAAGGTTCTATTCCACCAGTGTGAAGCCACATGACTAAGTGTCGCTGGGCGACACAGTGACGCCTCCGATGAGCCCCATTGGTGTAAAAATATAATCTAAAGCACCAATCAGATGCTAGAAAATGATTTATTTGGATAAACTTTGCAGGCACGTGTTGTAAAAATGTGCGTGTGGATGGGTGTCAAGAGAATTTAGGTAAAGGTTTATGGATGTTTGTCACTGCTAATGTTAAATTATTGTCTTGAGGTTAAAGTTTAGATTTTAGGTCCAATTTGTTTGGTTTGTCAATAAAATAAAATAAATATGCACATTTAAAGCAGTTTAGTGGGTTGGTATGATGTCTTTAAATATAGTTTTTGTAGCAGAAACCTCCACATTAAGGACTGAAGTGTGGCTCGATGGTTTTTAACACTTTACTATCACCTGAGAAACAGCATATTTTTAGTACTGATGCCAAATAACCTAAAAGGCAGGGTGTCTGGGTCCATGTTTTTCTTACTTCGTTACAGGAGGATGTTACAGAGTTGCTGGGATCACAGCCGCATGCTTCACAGCCCCCTCCGCTGGCCAGGTTCCAGTGGTTGGGGGCGCAGTGGTCGCACATCAGACCGACAACGTTCGGCAGACACTGACACTGGCCTGTGGCTCGCTGGCACACGCAGTCCTCGCGCTCTATGCACTGACTGCGCTCAGTACCCAGAAAGTTGCACGTGCACCCTAAAACGAGAAAATCGAAAACATTTTATTCAATGACGCTCCTCTAAAAGAGTTTTCTCTGACTTTATTCATTGGGAAATTTCCTAACTCCTGCAGTTGCGTCGGGAAGCATCCCCAAAATATCCGCTCCTGCAGATGCCGCAGTCGGGACCCTCCGTGTTGTAAAGACACTTCCTGCACTCTCCAGTCTGCCTGTCACAAGCGTCCATGTCCGACATGTCGATGTTGTTGTTGCACTGACAAGGCTGGCAGCGCCCCCCTGGCTGAGAGGGATTTCCAAAATATCCTGGGGCGCATTCCTCACACCGGGCACCTAAGAGCGGAAAAAAAATTAAAAGATAGCTACAACAATGGGAATGATTGCCACTGGCATAACTGGAAAATGCTCTAAGGGAATTTATTTCAAGGTGTACAAAACAAACGCAAACAGGTTTAACGACGTAATAAAGATCCTTAAGAGTGGATCTTATCAACTTAAATGTTAGTTTAACACTTGACCAAACCGAGAAGTAGAGTAAAGGCATCATCATAGTCAGATGGTGTTACTTGCATCAGTTTTGTTACTGATAATCACTCACTGGGGTTTGGTTATAACTTTTTGTTACCACATCCCTCTAAAACAATAAAAGTACTAAACGAACCATAAAGTTAGCCGTCATCCGTCATCCACCTCACACCAGCCTGCAAGAGGCTCCTGAAAACCAGTATAACCAATTTGAGCAACTCCTGGTTTTTGTATCCAGCAGTCTGATTTGTATTGTGTTAAAGTTTTCCTGTTGGTTGTTATATGCAGTTTTCAGAATGTGGCATCAAAAGAGGAAACACTGTGAACTTCTGAGTTGTGGAGGACAGACACATATTAGGAAAAAAGGGGGGAAAGATAAGGAGATTAAAAGTGAATCTCTGCCGGCCAAGTCAACCATGAGGTGCAAATGAAAAAAGTTAGGAAATAAAGGGAGAAGTTGGGAACTGTACTGTACGCATTCATCCATCCATAGACACATAAAACAAGACAAAGGAACGAACACAAGAGGGAGACACACAAGGGAACACAACCCTCACACAGGCTCTCTTTGGGCTTCTGTGATCCTGTTGCATTTTATAAGGTGGCCCCTTTACCGATGCAACAGAAAACATGTTTAAGACTCTACAAAACCATCACACTTTGGGTAACTGTTTACATCATAACAAAAAGAGGGTTGTTACCTAGTTTATTCCTTCATCAGTGCTACCTGTTTTTCTTTAAGGTTGTGAGAATATTCATCATACTGACCTCTCTCCACATCATTCAGTCACAGATAAGCAGTTAAATATTCTATCAAACCAAAAGAAGAAGCCGACCCAGACTGCAAGTTTATCCATTACAGAACGATTCTGGATCAGATCCTTGTTTTTGGATCATTTACTCAGACCTGGCTCAAATGTTTTAACCTTGTGTAGTTTAGACTCAGACTGAGCCAAAGACTGAACAGATTCAACAAGTTTTGAAGCAGGTCTCGTGTGAGTGTGCACCGTGGCACAGCAGCGCCGCTAACACCATGCATGGGGAGGACTGGTGAGGAGGAGTTTAGGTTTTGGTGAAATAAAAACATCTTCTAAAAGCTGTAGGGAAGGGAGGAGGGCATGGGAGGGGGCCAACCACCATTACTCACGCTTAAAGACGGTCGCCCCGGAGCGTTTAACAATCCCTGTGCCAGTAGAGCATCCATTATCATTCACCAGAGTCCAAAAAGAAACATCATTATTATTATTATCTCATTTGACTTGTGGGCTTTGTCTTCACTCATAAGTTAGAATACTAACGTTTAAGTCACAATAAATATTGTTTAGCTTTGGTTTAATAAAACAGGTGCATAAGAAATTTACGTAATCTCAAAATGAAGATGACTCAAACGAGTTTTGTAAAAAACAAAATGTTTACATTAAAACACACAAATAAATGACATCATTATGAGAACAAAATGACACATGGCTTTAGTTGAGACCAATTAGGGTAAAACTGTCAGCATTAGGTGCTCAGGTTTTATATTATCACAGTTTTTTACAAGAAAACTGCACTGAACAAAACTGAATTTAACTCCTTTAGTTGTTGCTTTAATGTTTTATATCAAGATGCTTTAAAATGACAATCAAGAAGTTTATGAAAAAAGTATGGATGGCTATTGGAAATCTTTTTTATTCATGTGTTTTATTCAGTCCATCTCTAGTTCATATTGGATCTTGATGAAACACAAAGCCATGCCCAAGTTTCAACAGTTTAGAAGATTGTTCAAGTTTCAAATCACTAAAAGCAAAACTTCAAATGTTACCATCACATTTAATTCAAATATCTTTGGATGTAATGACTCAAACTTAATTTCATAGACATACCGTAATTTCCAGACTATTGAGCGCACCCAAATATAAGCCACATTCATAATCAACTTAATGAATAAATAAAAAATTGTACATACTGTATAGGCCGCACTTTTCTATAAGCTGCAAGTGTTCATGTTGTAACATGAGATATTTACACAGAAATGTTTTTAAACTTTTAATTAAACACTTAACGTATCGTACACAAATATGTACAGTAAATATTTTTCTGAACAGTGCCTGTAGCATGGCTGGTTAAAAAAATAAAAAATACAGTAGCCTACCAGGAAGTCATTGATCACTATCTTCATCTTCCTCCTATTTCCTCAACACTTGCTCTTGTCAAGGGCGGCTGTATTCTCCTCCTCTCCCTCTCCACTTTGCTTTGCTCTGTCTTGTCTGTGAAACTGCTTTAGAGCCTCTCTTCTACAAATCTTCTGAATCATAATTTATGGATTTGGTCAGTTGGTCCCTCAACACAATCGATAACGTTTCTTTGAAGAGAAGACAGGCTTTAGGTGAGCCGATTTGTCCTGTTGGCATGCATGCACCTGAATATCTCATCAACGTGGAGGACTTGCTGTGTCTATCTCTGCTGTCATTGATGGATTTTAAGGACACATATATAATTGGATTCATGATAACTGGTTCCTGCTTTTTGGATTTGTCTGGTTCCTGGTCTAGCTACAATCAAGGAAGTCGTCAACAGCAAATTTGGACCCGTTCAGGCTGCTTGCCTTATGATGGCTTGGTTCGTGCCTCGAGCACCCAGACTCAGATGCTTTTGGCAGGATGGATCAGATCTTGGAATTATTCTCAGGCACGGTCATTGTTGTGGCCAATAATTTGGACGTTTTGGAACTGAGTGGACCAACACAGACTCAATGAAGATGTTATTAAAGTTCTGCCTGTCACCAAAACAATCATGTTTATCTGAATTCGGCTCCCTGACTGGCCCTGACAGGCCATCTTATCTTAATTCACCTGGAAGTTTTGTAAACCTGATGTTCTGCCCCTCCCTCCACTCCTACCAATAAATTCCATGGACTTTTTCATCTGGTCGTCCTTGACAACCCCACCCCCACCCACCCAAGTGTTTACAGAACTCTTCAGAGGGAACTATTTGAACTGAGTGATTTTATCTGGACTCTACAGTGCATCTGTGTGTTGTCTCTGGACATGCTCACCATCCTCCACCCCCCATTTCATTGGCCTCTCCATTTAATTAGTCCACTTTGACCTGTTCGGTTATTTGTTCTGATTTTTTTTAAACCTTTATTTGTACAGGTAGTCTTATTGAGTCACGAGGACCTACCCACCAAGAGAAGTGTATATTGGGCAGTTATGTGAGCACCTGGGTGTGATGAGGCTAAATGTTTTGGCAGCATGAAGCTCATTAGCCCATCAACAACCAAAACAAACAAACAAAAAAAAAACATTAATTAGCTGCAGCATTGTTTAAGCCGTGGGGTTCAAAGCATTAAAAAAACAAACAAAAAAAAAAAAACCCAGCAGCTTATAGTCCAGAAATTACGGTAGTTTTGAACCTTGTGTATAAATAACTGAATCTGACAAACGTCTATATCCATATGACCTACAGTTGCTGTAATTTATCTGGTCTGAAGCAGGGATTTGTTTCTTGAATGGCAGACACTCCTTAGCAAATGGTAAATTGTTTGAAGCAAATTGTTGCTTCAAAGGCTCAGTCCTGGTGGGTGCTCCAGAAGCTTCAGTGGCAAACGTGTTTATACGGTTGTAGGCTTTCATTGGAACCAATCCCACTGCCAAGGCCGACTGCTCTGCTTTCAGACCTCGACAATAACAGTGAGGCTGAAACTTAAAAACAAAACAAAAAAAACATATCTTTCAAAACAATTATTTTTCTACATCCACAGATTCACAGATCTGCACCAGACCTTTGGACCTCCCCACAGAACAATTTCTCTGTCATTACAATGAGACAATCTACCAACTGCTGAATATAATACTTGTTGACAGGAAGTCAGACCGTGGCATGTTAGGAATTTTTGGAATCCTCCTAATTACCGAAATGACCTTAATAATAATAAAGTGCTGATTAAAAATACTCTACACTAAATAAACACAGGTGCACCAACATAAATTTAAATTTTTTAGTAATGCATGTTGAAAGTTAGAACAGAACACAAGGACTGTCCAACTGGAATCAAGGCAACACTGCAGAGGCAGAGCAGGAGTGCATCGTCTCAGGCTTACCTGTGTAACCTTGGTTGCAGTTGCAGATAATTTGTCGGTTGCGGTCGTCTTGGTAGCAAGATGTGGCAAAGTGGCGTCCACTGGTGGGTCCATCTGGACAGGGGCATGGACGACACTGACTGCCTGATGTCATGCCCAAAACTGGGTTACCGTAGTAACCATTGGCACACCTACAAGAAGTGACAAAAGAAGTTAATTCCTCTTAATCGCTCAAAATTGACTCTTAATGTGCGTAACTGAAACTTCCTGATCCCACTCTCATTTGCACTATGGTTTAATAAACCTTTTCAAACTACAAATGACAGCTAGAGACAAAACATAACATCACATCAAACTAGTTTGTTCACATTTCTGTTTAGAATATATATTATTTTGCCTTTATGCGTCCAGAACTCATGTTAAACAGTGTCTGGTTGATCCTAGATGAACGCATTGAGCAGAGTTTAGGTTTGGTTTGAAGTGAAGCTGTGCGGCAACATCACCTGTCACACTTGTCTCCTCCAGTGTTGTCCCTGCAGTCGATGCAGACTCCAGTTCTCTGGTCGCAGTGATCTGCGTGTCCATTACACTGGCAGGGTCGGCAGCTGGGAAAGCCCCAGTAACTCGTCTGACACCCGTCGCATCGCTGACCGAACGCGCCCGGGCGGCACCGGCACAGGCCCGTAAACTTGTCACAAAGTCGCGTCACGGACCCTTCTAAGCTGCAGTCACAGGCTGGAAAATGAAGGAAAATCAATTATATACAAGGAATGAGAGTATTAGAGGGTAGGAAATGTTAAAGGAGGCATGCGGGTTTTAATCAGATTTGGAAATGCTCATTAAAAACCACTAGAGGGCACCAGCTTCATGTTATGTAAGTAAATCATTAAATATCCTATGCATAAATCAGAATCCATACTAATGAGGTAAAAAGCATCAAAAGATTAGAAGACGTGTCAGTTTTGTCTCTAAACCCACTATTTAGCACATTTCCTCACATATGCAGCCTGAGGGTCCAAAGCCGTAAGTTCCTGGAGAACACTGGTCACAGCGTCGACCGATCACGTTGGGCCTGCAGCGGCACTGACCTCCACGGACGTCACAGATGGAGCTGATGGACCCCTGAGGGTCGCAGTTACAAGCTGGATGGTGGTAATAACAAAAGCATCAAATCTTTAAAACCAAAGAAGTCAATGAAGCTCACAGCTGAACATTTATTCAGTACTGTATATTAAATAACTTGTGTAGGTGTATAACTACCACATACTGTATTAAACTTAAATTACCTTCCTGAAGCATAATGTGAAAAAGTGTATCATCACTTTTTTTACTTTATCTTACTGGATATTTAAAACATTCACTATTTGGGAGCACTTATAGTGAAGTCAAGTTGTAATCATCCCAGTTTTAGACAAACTGAAGAAGAAATTCTCATTTTCTCTCCTCACTTACTCTCCGAGTTAGCAATGGAGTCAGACAAGGAAGCATTTTATCCCCTATATTGTTTAATTTTTATATGAATGACCTCTCTAAGCAGCTAAACCTGTGTAGAACTGGCTGCATGGTTGGAGATACAATTATTAATCATCTTATGTATGCTGATGACTTAGTGGTTTTTAGTCCAAGCTCAGCTGGTCTTCAGAAGCTGCTTGATGTCTGTTCAGCATATGGTGAGCTACATGATATCAAATTCAATCCATCAAAAAGTCT
>JARVGQ010000116.1:34725202-34741551 GCA_031762355.1 Hypsolebias martinsi
ATTTTATTCAATTTTTTAAACAAAATCAATGTATTTGCAACTTTAATATTGTTTTCTAAACCATTCCATAGACCAATGCCATAAATTATAGTAGACCTACTCTTTAAACAAGTTCTATGTTGAGACATAACAAATATATCTGTACCCTTAAGATTGTAATTCAACTATTCAACTGACGGCCTGCAGGTGACTTCAGTCTGACCCGCCAATGCGTTAATAAAATCAATAAAAGTCAGGAGGAAAAAAAAAAAAAAACCGATGTAAATTTCACTGTATAAGTCGCAGCTTTTTCTATCTTTTATATCTATATTCTATGTCTTTTATATCGGTGATTATTTTGATGGAATGGCCGATATTTAACTTTAACTCTAATATCAGCCGATACCGATACCATGCCGATATATCGTGCATCCCTAATATTTATTGTTTCAAAGGAACGCTGCAGCCTAATTTCTTCCAGGCCAGTCAAAGTAGTTGTTTTCCTCAAAAGGAGGAGTGAACCGTGGACAGAGGCAGACCTAGACTTAAATCACCAACAAACGCGTTTTCTGTTCACTCGCAGTGAAGATCCTCCTCGCTGGGCCTCTGATCCACCGTCATGCAATTTGAGTCCAGCACACCCAGCTGTGACTCCTTGTGCTCAAAAGTCTGACCCAATCAGAAGTGACTTCCTGTTTTAAACCAACGTCTTGTGGGTAATGTAGTTCATATGATACAGCTGGTAAAACCAACTGGGTACCTGTGGTCCACTTCGAGCACTGACCCCCAAATGGTGTCCAACCAGAAGAAACTGAATTTCATGAGCTTCTTGAAGTCATGAGATCTTTGTAATTACACAAATACCCACCAAAAAAAAAAAAAAGTTTTCTAAGTTAAACTTTTAGCAGATTCTAGAAAACCACCAACATGCATGGCTGTAGCTTGGTGTGACCGGCTGCCCGCTCTGGTGTTTTTAACGTGAACGATCCTGAAGCTTGTTCAGCTCGTCTGAGAGCGTTGGCCACAAGACGACGCTCAGACGAGTTGAAGCGGCGTTGGTTTTTCAGTGTGCAGCTGTGCTCCGTCACCGCTGTCAGCCGTCTCCTGGGTTCCTCCAAGCCTCCCGTCCTCTGGGCTCCTCTGCAGCAGACTCGCCTCCTGCTCCTCCTCTTCCTCCTAACGTCTACAGCAGCTTCTCTTCCTCTAATGAGCTAACTCCCATGATGCCTTTTGCTAACCTCAACAGCTTCTGGATCACATCGCAGCTTCTGCTGATTCGTAAAGGCTTAAAGTGAATCAACCACCTGCTGCAAACGCACCCAAAACCACTTGGGTGCAGAAAACGAGGCTATTCCTGTTTGTTTGTGCTGCTTCATTTATTTATTTATAAGCTGCTTTTGTAACGATTTCACAGCTATAAAAACTTTGGTAAGGACGTGTGACTTTCATGTTGGAAGATGCTGACCAAGAAGATTTACGCTGCTTTTCCGTCCAGATGAGCGATGCTTCGTCCCTGCAGCTTCTTTAAGCATCAAGATTTCGTTTTTCACATCTGTATTGTTTTTTCTACACATCTGTCTGTCTTCTCATCCGATTGCTAACTTGTTTTGTGGTTCTTGTTTTGTCTCTTGTGTGTTAAAAACAGCATTTGCGCCAAAAGTTCATAAAAGTCTGACGCTTTCCCTGTGTCCTCAAACGCCTCGTTCTCCTCTGCTTGAAGCTCCTGCTTCCTCCTTTTCTCCTCCTCACTCGTGCCAAAGCACCACTACTTTTCCTTCCTCCATCTTTCACTTCCCGTCTCCCACGCCTCCTTTTTACCTCCTCCCCGTCGCTCCTGTTCTCCCTCACTTCTTCACCCTGCCTTACTCCCCTCCCTCCTCTCCTCAGAGTCCTTTCAGCTGCTCCTCATTCTTCTTCCCGCCTGATTTCGCTTCCTCTGCCCTACATTTGCCCTCGTCTCCTCTGTTCTCCTCCCTTTCTCCTCCCATTCTTAGCTTCTTGTTCCTCCTCCTCAGCAGCTGTTCAGTCACCTTGTTCCTGCACCTCCACGCCCGTAACTCCTCCCGCCTTTCACTCCTCCCCTGCCTCGTCATCCGTACCCGTTTTTGCACCTGCAACTCCTTCTTTTTCCACTCCCACTTTCATATGTGCCACTTTTCCACGTCAGAGTCCTCCGACTTCTGAACGTTGTGCAACATCTTCCCCTTCATCCTCCCCTCCCCCCTTCCTCCTGGCGTCCCTCCGTACTTCAGACGTGATCGTTCCATCCCAGACTTTTACATTTAGATATCTGCTCCTCTGCCAGTTGTTCAGAATAGAAACCTGCCAGATGAACACTTGGAGCTGAGGTTAGGTTTGATTTAAACTTCTGCAATGAGGATCGAATAAAGTTGATGCACAGTGTTTGATTTGTAAACCAAACGATGCAGGAACGCAAATAGTAGGGGTGGGTGGGTCTGGAGTTCCTCCCCCAGATAATTTTGAATAAAGTAGATGCCATTTCCTGCATTCTGGTGCATTTTAACAGCTTGTTAAGTGAACACTTGATTCAATAACTATTTTAGAGAGCAACAAGAAGTAGCCTGACCGACAGCTCCCCCTGTGTGAACAGAGCACGCTCCACTTCTCTCATGCATCCTAACTCAAATCAAGCCCTGGTTATGCACCTACATTACTGATCTACATGGTGCCGTTTGCACACAAAACCCTCAGTGCCATCTGGATTGGGAGGACAACAAGTGAATGATCCTAAATTAAAGGTGGTTTGTCTCATAAAGAATCTTTAATAATCATCGGTGCCATCTATTTTGCACATTTCCAAAATAAATAACTTAAAACTGCTGCAATGTACGAATAAATCCAGGAACAGAAATGCAGATTTGCAGTGGACTGTTTGTGGTGTAAATAATTTACAATATTTTGTTCATTCAATGTCAGCATGAAACAAAAATTAAACAGGTTGGATGAACTTGTTCTTGTTAAATGTGATGACTTAGAGCTGCATCCAGGCTTTAAAATGTCTTTGATTTTGAGAATTTTCCCCATCTCCATGTAAATATGTTGACCGCAGAACAACTTTTTTACGATTTAGTTCTGGTCTTTGCCCCTCCCGTGCAAAATATCAGTAATATCAGATGCATAACCATACTAAATTAAATCTGTATGTAGCATTAAGTGCTTTTACAGAGGCGTGCCTGACAATATTAGTACAACTGAGTACTAGTTTGAATTTAGTCCTGGAGTTTTTCTTGTCTAGTCTGTTGGACATTTTGTTTCTCTCTGTCTTCATCCCTTTTTCGACTGTGCTTATTCTAGGAGGCTGGTTCAAAAGTCACACAGCGTTTGTTAAATTTTAAACTCGTGCAGCAGAACAACACAGGAGCACAACAAGACTTGGACATTTTCAGTGGTTAAATATGTGAAAATTGTTTGGAAACAATAACTTTTAACGTTTTAACGACTCCTGAGAAAAGATCAGACTTATTTTAGCTGCTGAACGTTCTACATTAAATTTTATCAGCTGTGCAAAACGGACAGATTATAGATGTTAAATATTTCCCTCTGGATGCTGTTTTGGTCTAAGTTGATAAATTGTTATTAAAACACCTACATGAGCAAATAAAATGTTAAAGTTGAACTTTCAAATGGTATGATGAAATGACAGACTTACTTAAAAGTAAATGGCAGAATTAAAATTGATAAATCGAACTTTATCTCTGACCATGGCTGTGGTCATGACCACCCAGGAGGGAGGGTAGAGAGCATGATTTGCCTGCGAGTTCAGCTAAAAGCTTCATCATCTGCACTTTTGAACTTAAACTGAGGGGAAAACCCTCACAGAAGTCTCGTTAAATTACTTTTGGAAGTGGTAATCTGGTGACGGCTTGTTCTGCTGCCTGCTCAGATAAACTCTGTCAATGTGCGTTTTAAATGTGTCTTCTGAACATCAGCCTTGTTTAAATGTTACACAAGTGTTCTTCATTTCATCACCGCCACAACTTTACCTCTCCCTCTCTCCCTCCCTCATCCATTCTCTAATCCTTTACTCCTGCCATCAATCCAGGGTACCACAATTATGATCTGGAACTGAAAACCCCAACAGACCTCACCTACGTCCCCCCTACCCCACTGCGCTCTGATGAATTCTTTAGCGAAGGCGATGCTAGTGTAGAGTCCCCTACCAAGACCTCGCTTAGCAGACCTAGTGACCTCACCCTCGCACAGACCACCAGCCCTGGCTTGGAGCCTCCCATTGTTGGACCTGAAGACACAACCCTGACTAGAGGAGAAAGAGTCTCTGTGGAGATGCCAGACAACGACAGAAGGGCTGCAGAGCAGTCAGTAAGGAGGACAGAAGATGTGATCGCAGGGCATCGAGTCTCCTCAGAGAGTCAGGAAGGGAACCTAAAAGGTGGCGTTGCCGTACGCAGCAGTTCTGGAAGTGGAAGAGAGGAAGAAGAAGAGGAGATGACCCAGGAGAAGCTGAAGAGTCTGCTGGAGGATATAAAGCTGGAGGGAGGCATGGAGGAAGAGGAGATGACCGAAGAGAAAATGAACGCGATCCTTAAACAAGTACGACAAGCAGAAAAAGGCATGTCTTCAGTTCCAGGTTGGAGAGGCGAGGCGTCCGGCGCCGCCTCGGAGTCAGCAGCTGTTGGACACAGCCCCAACGCCGAGGAGGCCAGGTAGGATCTGAACTGCTCTTTCAACGCTTCTGTCTGCCAGTCCAGACGTTACGTGATGGAATCTCCGTTTAATTCAGCGCCGAAAGTCCAACTGATTCACTGGAGCAGCCGCCGGCTCTGAACGGAGGTGACAAAGAGGCCGCCAAGAAGAAGACGCCTCAGGAGGACAGCAACACAGCTGGACCAAGCAAAGGACGGGACGAGGGAGGCAACAAGACCCAGCACAAAGTCCAGGTAAAAATCACTAGAAGAGCTTACCGTAATTTCCAGACTATTGAGCGCACCTGAATATAAGCCACGCCCACTACATTAAAAAACCTTGTACATATCTAGGCCGCACCTGTGTATAAACCTCAGTGTTCCCATTGTAACATGAGATATTTACACAGAAATACTTTTTAATTAAATATGTACTGATAACGTACACAATGCGTACAGTAAATGTTTTTTTTCTGAACTGTGCCGGCTGGTTTAAAAAAAACACAGTAGCCTACCAGGAAAAGTAATCGATCGCTATCTTCATCTTCCTCCTGTGCACTAAAACCACTAAAGTCGTCTTCTTCAGGGGGCACAACGAGGGGGGGGGAACTCCCTGCAGGGGATGGGAGGAGGGATTTTACAAAGTTTCATTGGTCCACTGTGACCTGTTTGGTCATTTCATTTCATTTTGTTTAGCCTTTATTTATACAAGTAGACTCATTGCGCCACAAAGACCCACCCCACATGAGCGACGTGTATTGGGAAGCTATGTGAGCCCCCATGTGTGACGAGGTTAAATGTTTTGGCGACATGAACCTTGTTACCTTGTCTAAAAAAAAAAAAAAATAATCATAAATTAGCCTCAGTATTGCTCAAAATGTGTGAAAAAAAAAGTAGCGGCTTATAGTCCGGAAATTACGGTAATTCCTTTCATTATCTGATTAAATGTTGTTACCTCGTGGCTTGGGATAAACCTTCAAACATATTTTTGGCTGATAAATCATTTTAATTCCACCTGGTGGACTGTCAGACAGAAAGTCCAGTCCAGCAGTCCCTCACTTCAAATGGTCTAGATGAGATGAGAATGGTTTGCACACACTGGGGTCATTGATGTTGCTGGGCTGCCTTCACCAGGAGAGCATCAGAGCTGACGAGTCCGGCTCTGACGGGGAGACCACCGTCACCACCAGGGTGTACCGCAGACGGGTCATACTGAAGGTTTGTGAGCTCTTGGTGTGCGTCCAGAATATGAAGCCTACAAAAATAAATAAATAAATCTGTGAAAGACGCTTGGAGAGGCTGAACCCAGTCTGTTGCTGTGTTTGCTGTGGTGGTTTGGTTGAGGTGTGCTATTTTAATGCTTGGAGAACACGAGTTCAGCGTGCACAGAAAACATTCAAACTGCTTCAGAACACCAAAGTCCACCAAAGGTGTTTTGAACGAGTTTGACATGACTGTCGATGAGGGAGAGGGCGGGCACCGGAGGCCATCTTAGCAGCAACATAACTGTTTTTTTTCTCCACTTTGGTGTAAGCTGTTGGGGAAGAATCATATTTGTTTGGGGTTTCCAACATCTCAGCACAAAAAAAAAAAAAAAAAAAAAGACACCGTCCCGATGATCTGACTGAACATTGTGTACCTGGATTACTGTGCATGGACTTTGGCGTTTAAAATGTAGTTTGATGGAGACTATCTGCAGTAAAAATTCAAAGTGATTATTTTAGTGTTGCTTGTTGCTATAAATCCAAACAATGTGCAGCTACAAGCCTGGTGCTCTGAGGTAAGGTTTCATAAGTCCAGCGTGGTTTTCAGTGCGGTGGTGAATGAGCTGCTGCTCAGTTCTTATTGTAAACTAGTTGTTTCTTTTCCTTTAAAGCTGATTTGAGTTCACAAGAGGTGACTGGTGTGGTCCTAAGATAAAAGTTGCTTTAATGGCTGAAAAGCAACCAGAGTTAACCTTTCACCTTCGCCCTGCTTGTCATCCTTTATCTCTCATTCAACCTGTCACACTCCAACTTTCACCTCAGGGAGAGGAGGCCAGAAACCTTCCTGGACAGTCTGTGACAGAGGAGCAGTTCACAGATGAAGACGGGAATCTGGTCACCAGAAAAGTAATCCTCCTCATCCTCCTTTACCTCCTCTCTCTTCCTTACAATCACACCTCCTCATTTTATCCCTTTATTTTTCATCTCCCCCACCTCCTCCTGACATGCGTCTGCCCCTACAGGTGATCAGGAAGGTTGTACGCCGAGTTTGCAACTCGGAGGAAAAGAGGGAATGTGAAGGCCCAGTAGTTCCAGCGGGGGAAGAAGCTCCTGGTGGGGTGGTAAAAGGTGACGCAGGTGGAAACAAGGGTGGGAAGGGCAAGAAAAGAGGCAAGCGTTCCCGGCAAGGCCGCAAGGAGGAAGCCCAGAGAGTCGAACCGGAGGTTGGCGCTGGTCAAACCGCCTCGCTCTGTCAGATTAGTAATCAGAGCGTAACTGCACCTGCATGGCGCCCTAACTGTGTGAAAAACACTGAACCGCTGTCACGAGGTCAATCAAGGTCAAAGTTAAAACACGGCCTTCGCTTGTCCGGATAACTCGAGCAAAAAAAGATGAATAAACAGAAGCCCCGCCCCCACCGCCACCTTTTTACATACTGTACTCCTCTGCAGTGCAAAACTGACAAACTTCTAGATTTATTTTATTTATTTTTTTCCCACTGAATGAAAAATGTTTTTGTTTTTTTTATCTAAAACATCAGCCATACAACGAAGGATAGACTCAACCTTGTGCATGTTCGGGTTTTGATTTTAAAAGTTTTCGTATTTACTGTAGATTATATCTGCAGCCTAACTGCTCTCAAAGCACGAGCAACGAAAACACTTCTGTCATCTAAAATCATTAGTTTGTGAATGATGCCACATTAAGTATATTGACACCTCGTCACGTTTGCATCAAGCAAGCATTGTTCATGTTGCACAATAGTAATTATTAATTTTCAGTAGGGATGCACGATATTGGATTTTTGGCCAATATCCCAAAATGTTAAAACTTATTTGGCCGATAACCAATACCAATATTTTTCTCCTCTAAACCAGGGGTCTGCAACCTGCGGCTCTAGAGCCACATGCGGCTCTTTGGTTCCTTTGCTGCGGCTCTTTCAAGCTTGGACCAAAACTAACATAAAACTGAATTTTATTTGTTGTTATACAAACAACAATAATGGACTACCGGTAGTTTAAGCCATATTCCTGTCATTTATATAGCAAATATTTGAATACTGGAACAAGTACTAGGTGTAAAGCATAACCACTTTAACTTTATGCTTTATTTCTATACTTAATTTATTTTTCCACAATTAAAATTTTTACCTAGGTCTGCATAGTTCATTGCTTTTATTAATTTAAAAAACTCTCTCTTTAAAAGAATCTGGTCTTTTTATTTGTCTTAAATTGTAAAAATATAAATTATTAGTTGTTTTATATTTATGTCACCCCTAGTGGCCACAAAAGCTCCTTCCAACAAACCTAAAGTGGCCCATGGGCCACCAGTTGATAACTGCAGTTGTAGCATGTTGTTGTGGCTCTGAACACTTTTAATTTAGTGAACAAAGGCGTAAAATGGCTCTTTTGATTGTAAAGGTTGCAGAGCCCTGTTTTAGAGGTCCAATTTATCAGACGTAAAGATGAGCAGAAGTTTACCAGTCAACGACGTTTGTCAACAGAAAACAGAGGAAACTGAATCATCATCTACATTTCACAATATCATCAAAAGGTTTCAGGCAGGGCTTAACTTGAACCAGATCGTTCCCTAACAAGATCCAGGAACTCTATTATCTTGACAGGGTGCATTCTGGTCATTTTTTGCTTGGATCCGGTAACTCTCAGGCTTGTTAATAACACAGTTATGGACAAATTTGACGGTGTTGAATGAATAAAACCTATATTGGACATGTACTCTGAAAATAATTGCATAAACACTAATTTTAAACACAACAGCTACTTACAAGCTTCCTTATATCACGTAAGAGCTGCCCCTTCAAGTACACATTTCTGCTTCTACCCTTAAAAAAAATCTCTGCTCCTAAAAGGACAGTCATGGGAATATTATTTAAAAAAAAAGCACAAAAATATAATTAAACAGCACAACT
This sequence comes from Hypsolebias martinsi, assembly GCA_031762355.1. NCBI lineage: Eukaryota > Metazoa > Chordata > Actinopteri > Cyprinodontiformes > Rivulidae > Hypsolebias > Hypsolebias martinsi. The sequence goes on from JARVGQ010000116.1 coordinate 34,733,980, forward strand.
ACATTTCAGATAAGTTTTACATTTTAAGTGGGCCATTAATAACATTTTCATTATTTATTAAAAATACGAGAGGGGGGATATGGGGGGTCGATGCTTGAGAAAAGCGCAGTGTGCTCTGTTCACACAAGGAGAGAGCTGTTGGTCGTTAAAATACACCAGAATGCAGGAAATGCGTTTGTGTTCTGGCATCAACTGGTTTACAAATGAAGCACTGGTTTCAAGAATCTGGAAGAATCCCTGTAACCAGAGGGCCAGGCTGAAAGTCAACACTGGACGCCTGTGATTTTATGCTGGAACAATATATCATGCAACACTAGTAACCATGAGCTGGGTTCTACTGGTTTTTAAAAGTAAAACTGACCACTGGATTTCAAAAAGAACAGATGTGAGTTTTGAAATTACACTTCAAATGACTTGAAGTTAAGTTTGCGTCACAGATTGGATTTAAAAAAGGCAGAAAGACAAAGTAAAGTGGAGCACAGTATCCAGCGTATTTGAAGAAGGCGTGGTCGACTTCACGCCTTAGGACTGTGTAGTGCTGGAAAGGCCTCGCTCATGGAAACCAGACTGCAAATATTATGCCCGAAGCCTTTTAGTTTGCACAACACTGTGCCGATGCATTTGATCTGCTGACCCAGAGATAAATCATTTATCCTGTTTCCCTCTTAAAGTTATTCACCCTTTACCCTGCCTGAGCCGGGTTGTGACAGCAAACAAACACAACAATAAACGGGCGTTACTGTGGAGTGACTGATGCTGCTGCATGAAAGGCAGATCAACACACGTTCATTAGTTCTGACTGCAAGTTTCCACGAATTCTGACCGGACCGACTGTGTGAACATGATCAGGTGAGAGTCACGTCGAGAGGCATTTTCACCACCTTTGATTCAAAAAGTGCCAGCTGTGGAGATAATGATATAAATCCCTGGCATACGCTCATACAAAATTCAAATAATGAGCTACAATTTTCCTGCAATTTTAATAATCAACTACAATTACCTCTTGCTCCCATTTTACGCTCAATACCTTCTTTTATTTCTAAAAGTGTGAATTTAGCTCCATTTCCCTGTGCTTTTACGGTTTCAGCTCACCTGTAAATGGCTGACGATACAATACTGCTCCGGTCCATGCAGACCGCAGGTGGAGGTGGCGGTTAAATTGGCACCTCGTCCAATCAGAAGGTTTCCTGTCGCAGGATAGCAGCTCCCCTCGGTGCAGCTGTGAGGGCTCGACGGCAGCTCCTGGCCAAACACAGCCAGAGCTGGACGTGGAAACAGAAACAAAAGAGGTCAATATTCTGATGTTACATGTGAAGAATGACCAAAGTATGGCATACCAGAACATTTTGTTTGTACACTATTTTAGTCCAACTGAATAAATGAATAACTTTTACAATGCTGACCAGAGAAAGAAATGCAGTGTGAATGTTTTTTGCAGAAGAACTTGCTGAAAAGCAACTGAAATTAACTAAAAACAAAAGAAAACATGCTGAAATGTAATTGAAAATGTAGAACAAGCGTAAAAAATCAGCAGGAAAAAAAAAGAATGAACACAAAAAATGTGGAATTAGCAGAAAAAAAAAGCTAATATTAGCATAAAACAGCTAAACAGTAGCCGAAATAACGGAAAAAGTCTAACAAGTTGAAATTAGCAGAAATAATTTAATTAGGCTGAAAGTAGCAGAAATTGCTATAAAAAAACTTGAATTTATCTGAAAACAGCTGAAATTAGCTAAAATATGTTTAAAAACTAGCTGTAAAGGTAGAACAAGCTTAAATTAGCATAAGAAAGCAGAAAGAACATGTTTGCCCAATTAGGTTGAAAGAAGCAGAGATGAGCATAAAACAGTGGAAATTACCTGAAAAAAAGCTTAAATTAGCATAAAACCAGCTGAAAAGTAGCTAAAAGTTAAAGAAAGAAGCTTAAATTACCAGAAGGAAGTGGAGAGAGCACATTTTTTTTACTTAATTAGGCTGAAAAAAGTTGAAATGGGTGCAACAAAAGTGGCATTATCTGAAAAGGCTAAAATTAGCATAAAAGCAGCTAAATGGTAGCTGAAATAGCAGAAAAAAGCTGAAAGGAGCATAACAAGCTGAAATTAGCAGAAAGAAGTTAGAAGAAGCAGAAAAATGTAGTTTGTAGAAAGAATCTGAACGGAGCACAAAACAGCTGAAATTAGCTGAAAGTAGCTGAAAATGTGTTTAAATTTGCCGAAGGAAGCTGAAAGACGCTGAAGCAGAACAAAATGTGAAAGAAGCAGTAAAAGTTTGTAAACACATGTAAAAATTTGAAGGATGTAAAATGAGCTCAATTCATTTTCTATGAGGGAAAAAAATGGCAGAAAAGGCTAAAGCTAAAGTTGCACCAGCACCAAAAGTCACAGCAGGATTGTCTCGAATGAGCCGAACGTTTTGATGATGCGTTTAGCACAAAAAATGTGGAAAGAGATAGAAGCTGAAAAACATACAAATGAAAAATGGATCACAATAGTGTGGATGCTTCATGAACATTCACACTATTTAAAAAACTGCACCTCTGCTTCCTGTAGTTTTATCGTTTTTATAAATCTCTCCATCGAGTACCTAAAATCACATCCTGAGGTCTTCAAGCGTCCTAATCTCACAGAATCGATGCATGCCTTGAAGGAAAGTCTGAGGCTCCACTACAAAGAGGAGATGTAGGACGAGATATGTGGAAGAGCTTCATCCTGCTGATCTGCTGCAGACAAAAGAGGAGCGAACATGCTGCAGCATGACGGGGGCAACATGGCTGACATGGAATCAAAAGCATCCTCTGTGGAACACATAACTGCAGCTGTGTGTGCTCTCTGTGGACTGCAGCTGAAGTTTGTCTCCACTTGCTCATTAACGAAACCTGCTGCGACGCTGGAAACTGTTCTCAGGATGTTGCTGCTTGTGTTCTGATCGATTTACAAAACTGTAAACTGAATGTTCTCTGCTGAGGCGTGGAGTAAAATGCTGGAGATCTTTCAGACGTGCTGGAACAGACACAGACAGACGCCCTTGTCTGCTTCCTCGTTTAATTTTATCGCTTGTGTCAGGATCCTCCCCGACCTGTCATCGACGTGTTAATTGTACGCTCTGCCCACTTGTACCTTCCACAGAGTTGGAACCTCTGGCTCACATCCTTTGCAGACTTGCATCACAGCGTTAATAAAACCTGAGACGTCTGTGATGATCAGATGGGCTGACAGCTCCACGTCCATCACATCCGTCAGGATCTGCGCTTTTATAGACGTTTATTTTTATTCTCTTCGTGGTTTACGTTTCATTTCCATGCGTTGTGGATCTTTGTGTTCGAGTTCTGTTCAGTCCGTTTCCCCATCCGCTCTCAACTGATCCTCGTTTGTCACACAGGTGTTTCTTTATATTTTGTGTCTCTAGTTCCTCATCCGTGCATCATGTCATGGTCCCTGAGCGTCTCTGTTTGTATTTCAGCTGTAACGCTGTGACTTCTGTTATTAACTAACACAACTTAAAGAGCCTTTTTGAAGTTTTGGTCTGCACCTTGGGTTCTAATTTCCACAAACGTGATAAGATCGTGGTGACTGGAAGGAAAAATGGTCTGAGAGCCCCCAAGAAGATGCTTTAATTACTTCTCTTTGCTGTGTCTCTTGATCGCTTACCAATAATAAAATGACAGTTAATTAAACTGTGACTATATCAATGCAATCAGCATGAGTCCTAATCAGCAGAGCTGCAACAATGATTTTGAAGCAAACGATTTTAATTGTAATTTCCTGTTGAGTGTTATTTTTGTATCCCTAAGTGTCCCTACGATCATTAGGCGTACACATGTTGAATCACAACCTCAATTATTTACAACAATTACTTAAATATGATACAAAATAAATTTATTCTGAGGGGTTCAGACCAAAACAAATTGCAGCAAATCAGCAGCACAGTGTGTAAGCCCTCAAAGGCAGAACTAATAAAACAGCAAATAAAACTAGATAAATTACATATCCTGTGAAAATACAGTGTGAATGCTTACTGCAGAACAACTTGCTTAAAAACAGATGAAATTACATAAAAATATAAATGAATAAACATTCTGAACTGTATCTGAAATGGAAAAACAAGGCTAAATTAGCAGAAGAAAACAGAAAGGACTCATATTTGCTGAATTAGGCTTAAATAAGAAGAAATGAGCACAAAAGTTAGGAAATTAGAGGGGAAAAAGCTGAAATTCACACAAAAATAGCTGAATAGTTGCTGAAATTTCAGAAAGAAGCTTAAACTACCACAAGGAAGTGGAAAGAGCTGAAATGAGCTAAAAAATGTGGAAATAGCTGAAAAAGCTACAATTAAGCATAAACCAGCAAAATAGCAGCTGAAAAAGCTGAAACTAACAGAAAAAAGCTGAAAAGGAACATAACAAGCCAAAATTAGCATAAAGAAGTTAATTAGGCAGAAAGTACCAGAAATTATCACAAAAAATGTGAATTTGTCTGAAAACAGCTGAAATTAGCTTAAAAAATTAATAAATAAAAGTAGCTGAAAAGGTTGAGCACACTTAAATTAGCATTTAAAAAAGCAAAAAGAACACATTAGGCTGAATGAAGTAGAAATGAGCACAAAAAATGGAAATTATCTGAGGAAAAAAGCAGAAATTAGTAACAAAAACAGCTGAAAAGTAGCTAAAAAGGCAGAAAGAAGCTGAAATTACAAGAAGGAAGTGGAGAGAGCACATTTTTTGCTAATAAAAGTTTAAATGAGTGCAAAAATGTGGAATTAGCTGAAAATTTAAATTAGCATGAAAAAGCTAAATAGTAGCTGAAATTGTAGAAAAAGCAGAACAAAGAAAACTGCTGAAATTAGATGAAAGTAGCTGGAAAAAAGTTAAAATTTGCACAAGGAAGCTGAAAGAAGCTGAACCAGAACAAAATGTGAAAGGAGCAGCAAAAGGTTGAAACAAATCTAAAAATTTAAAGGATGTAAAATGACCTCAATTCATTTTCTACGAGAAAAAGTAGCAGAAAAGGCTAAATATTTCAATAAGCTAAAGTTGCATCAATACCAAAAGTCATAGCAGGGTTGTCCTGAAAGAGCTGAACTTTTGTTGAAATAGCTCAAAAACTGTGGGAGGAGAATCGCGCCGGAAAACGTACAGAATGGGAAAAGTAACGCCAGGAATACGGAATAAGAAATATCAACAGGTTCACATGAGTGTGACTGCTTATTAAGCATTCACACAATAAAATAAAAATAGCTCTGGGACTTGATTTTCCTTAAAACAAAGAAACTCTAAGACTATCGAGGTGTGAGACTTCACCTGAAGACTAGCAGAGGCCAGAGGACGCTGCCGTCTCATTTCACAACAACGAGACTATATTTAAAGAGCTGAAACTGACATGAAGAACGTTGCCACGTCGTCATGCTGAGATATGACTGCTGTGCTCTGAAAGCCTTCGCCTGCCTTTCTTCCAGTCGTTCAGGACACAAAAACACGTGCTCGCTCGCACACTAAAGGTAATGTCTTGGACTTTGGTCAATTGCAAGGTTTAACAAAGGAGGATTTTCTGGATTCCTGTGAAACATTAGCAGCGCCTGGCTGGCTGGCACGGCTCACATTTCAAATACACCTGTCAGGAAATACGGTGAATTCCACAAGATCAGGCTGCAGCGTAACCCTGCTACAGTCAACCTGCAGCTCTGGAGCCACATGGGGCCCTTCAGCACATCTCAAGTGGCTCCTTGTAACTTCAACCAGTGACAATCATGCGCTTCCATCTACACAGACAACGAGCACTTCAACATGTTCTCTCACTGGTTTCTGCACATTATGAATGGAATTATCTGTAAGACTATGTGAACTGGTCTGGTCACTTTATTATTATTTTTTTTTTATATTTTTGAGAACTCATTAGGCATCAGTCATTTCCCACAGAAGAGTAAAATAAGTAGTTTGGTTCAACTTCAACTAAAACAAGTTGGAACTGAGATTTACAAACGAAAAGTGATGTATTAATTGAATACAATACAGTATTCTTATTATTTTTTTTCTGTGTAATTTTCTTATACAGATCTAAATTATATAGTTTGTTCTCTATTCTGCCCAACACTTGAAACAAAGACTTTCTAAAAAGCCACAATGAATCATAAACTAGTGTATTCTTATAAAAACTGTATGTTGTCTTCAAAGTTCATGCTCAGTAATCCAGGTAGATTATCCAACAAAGTTCAGTCAGGACATCTGGATGGTTTTTTTTAGACATTTCGTCCTTCATCCAAAGGACTTCATCAGTCTGAGGAGCCACAACAAACTGAGTCCCACAAGCAGCACGCTCACAAAGCCGACCAACCAGTTTGCTGGTGATAAGATTGTTTCTGGGGCTGCCTCAGAGGAGTCGACGGGGGAGAGGGTGGACCCCAGAGACCATCTCATCGCCAGCAAACTGGCTCCCAAGACTGATGAAGTCCTTTGGATGAAGGATGAAACGTCTCAATAAAAAAAAGAAACCGTCCAGATGACCTGACTGAACTTTGTTGTATGTTGTCTTAATTTTAAGGGTCAAATGTATTTTGTGACCTTAAATTTTTATTCTGTAGGAGGGATGTTCCTTGTAAACATGAACGTTGCAGACCCCTTCTGATGGAAATGTGACAAAGGCCAGCAGTGAAATGAGGGCAAAGTTGCACAAATGACAAACTGTGGACTGGAGATAGAGATCAACACACCTTGGTCAAATAGGAGGAGGTGCCGCAATGAAACTGAACCAGGAAATGCAGATAATAAAAAGGTAATTTTAGTGAGACAGAAGAGGCTGAAATGCCTTACGGTTATGTTGAAGTTAGAAACATCCACCAGAGTTCATCAGATCTTTTGAAATGAGCCCAACATTTATATGGCCTGGCTGGGTGCCACCACCTGACCTCACTTTAAAGGTATTACTTTACACAACGGTTCATTCACAAGTCAAATAGCCTGCCCAGCCATGGGACCATAAACTCCACCGTGCACAGGAAACCACACACCCTAAATAAAAGATGGAACATATTTGCACCTAATCAGAGTTTTACATCATTTTAGTGTGTTAGTCTTCAAATCACAAACTAAAAGGAACTCAATCCAAAATCATGAAGATCCTCCCCAAAAATCCCACTAAATACAGTAGTCCCTCGATAGTTCGCAGTTCGTTTATCACGGACTCGCTCTATCGCGGTTTTTCAAAATAAGATTGGAAATGACACACAACTGGCTGATTGATGGATGAGCCGCATGATCGGCAAAGAAATTTTATTAAAAATAAATTATTTTAATTATTTAGCACCTGCTGCAACTTTGTGCAGCCCATACTGCAGGAGAAGCTTCCTCCTGCAGCTGATCAGCGGATAAGTGGGTGTGGCCAAAAAAGCTTGCAGGTGGCTGAGAGCAGCAGAGGTCACCCGCTTCGAATGTTATCAGCCATTAAATGACCTATTATCAGATGTTAACATCCCCACATATAGCGTTCAGACTGATGTAGTGATATAACCTCCTCCGTCCATCTTGTCCCAGAAGACCTTCTGAGAGGACAGAACTTATAATTCCATTAATTTGAATCCAAG
>JARVGQ010000116.1:34847258-34859708 GCA_031762355.1 Hypsolebias martinsi
CAGAACCCCTGAATAGACCTTACCAGGGAGGCTTAAGAGTGTGATCCCCCTGTAGTTGGAACACACTCTACGGTCCCCCTGTAATATATGACATTTCAAAGAAATTGATACTAGTTTGTTATGTTTAATCTCTATTTTAAAATAAGTTTTACTCATTATTGCATTTCTAGTTTTACATATTACCATTATTTATTTATTTATTGACATTTTTGTCTTTTGTCTCTAGAACAATAAACCAGGCAAAGTGGACAGTTCCACAGGTCACAATCTGTAATTTCCTACAGTAATAAAGAGGCAGCTCTGACAGACATGACTTTATGAGGCTGCTGCTACATTTTATAGATAAAATAACGTGTGTAAATAATTCTGAAAGTCTTACAGGTGCTGTAGCGGGTGGCCACAGCTTCACTCTGAGCTCCATCTCCATAAAGTGCAGACAGAGAGATCTGGTACTCTTTATCCTCCTCCACTCCCTTCAGGACCGCTCCTTCTCTGTCACCACTCACCTTCAGCTAAAACACACAAAAATCAAACTTTTCACACATTCTGCGCTAATTCAGTTAAATAGACGCTCCGAGTCTCAGCCTGCTCACCTGCCTCAGATCTCCTCCACTCAGAGAGATCCATTTAATGAGGTAGGAGACGACGTCGTCAGCCGCAGCCTGCCAGTGGACAGTGATGTCGCTGCCTGAAAAGTTTGTCACTCTGAGGTCTGATGGGGAAGGTACCTTTACTAGAATAAAGAAAATAAATCATTTCTCTGTTTTTACAAGGTCTAAATTAAAATTCCACAAATTAACCTCATGGATGCATGCGAGGCAGATGCTTAAAGACAGGACACTCACGTGTGGTGATGTTACCAGTGAGCGCAGCAGAAAGGCCTTGTGGGTAATGAGACTGGACAGAAACCTGGTACCTGGACAGAGACAAGAGGTTCTGCACCAGGACCGAGCTCATCCCCGTTACCTCCACCTGGACAGGTAACAGAAAGCACACATAAAAAAGGATCAGCACTCTCTAAACATACTGTAGCTGGACAATTAGGTTTCAGTAAATCAACCTCTAAAACTAGGAGTGTAAAACCATAAAAACTGTTTTAACTTTTACAAAAAATACTCTGGTGGGTGACGGTTTCTGACTTTGTCCTGATTTAATGTGTTTTTGTCGTGTTAAATATCTCACGAACCACAGGACAGATTTAAATGAAACTCAAAAAATAATAACTGGATGTAAGAATGGCTATAACTCAGTGATTCTACAGATATTAAACGAAAGTTTTGTGTCATGCTAGAAGAAATTCATCTAAGAGCTACCAGATCGTGCAACATTTATATTTATGTGCTTTGTTTTCTCCTCTTTAGGATTTCAATATTGATGATTATGTTGTAGTTTTTAAATGCTCAAGTTGTTGTGTTTCTGTTTTATAAGTTTATTTTTGCAAAGCTCGGCCAGAGACGAGAGTTGTGATATGTTATTTGTAATGCTTTGCTCAAAAAAATAAAAAACTTGCATTTTGGTTTTATTTACATTTGGGAAATGGTTTTCAAATAGAAAGTTAAAAGTGGTGACAGACTATGTCCCTGAAGGAGAATAGTACAGAAACACTATAATACGATGCACACGTATCTCGAGAAAGAAAAAATTTGGAAAACAAACATAACGTTTATGTCATCTGCTTCTTTAGAAATCTTTGTGAAACACGACTAGACTAGAGATTTGTTTGTGAATGTTGCATAACAACATTTATTTTAAACATTTAATTTGCTAGTTAAAGGCATAACTTATAAAAGCTCATGTGCACCTTATTTTAGCACGTACATAACAGGAAAAAAAACAACTTAGATTAAACAATTTTTAAATATGTAAAGGAAAAGAAAGAAGCCAAAACACGTCTCATATTGAACATTCTCTGTAAATTAAACTCATAAAGGAAATAAATGAGAAGAAAACTAAGAATTGTGCAAACCTAGATACACAAAAAAAAAACCAAGAATAAATCTGTAGTCAATACATAAACCTAACTAAAAAAAAAAAATAACTTTTTACAAACTGAGATGATTTTTATCATCTCAACTAATTATATGAACACACTCAAAACACAACAGCAAGAATATGTCCCCCTGCTATATATTCAAATAAGCTTTTCATTTTTTTAATCTATTTGTAGCTATTTAGAAGTTTTGATTAGACCTAATTTTATTAGCTTTTTTCATTTACATTTTATTCAGCTATAAAATTATTTTCTAACTTGGACATAATTGTACACACGGTCATCTGCACTGATATACCTTGAAAAAAAATTACTATTCCTCTTTATGAAAGAAAAAGCTTCTGCAAATCCTTTAGTCTTTTACCTCGTGCTCCTAAAAGCCTCATTCTCCACCTCAGCCTAAAGAAGTTGTAAACTAAGAAGCAGAGCTCTAATGTTAAACACATCCTACTTCAACACCGTCAAAACTCACCATCCACCTCTTGCATCATATTTTCTTCTTTATTTAAAGTTAAATATTTTTTGATTCGCATACAACTTAGCCTTCCATATACTGTACAACGACTAGTTCTGATCCTGGCAAGCACAAAAAAAGAATTCCTTCAAGGCGACATGGCTCAAAGAAAAACTAAAACAAAATCGGAGCTTTCAAGGAAAAAAACTTTTTTTTCTTATTTTGATTTTTTTTTTTTTTTTTTTTTTTTATCTGAGGTTATGTAGAACAGCAACAGACACCCAGGTCTAAAAGTGACAAGTGTCTGTTTCCTGCAGTGTTACTGGCTGTTTTTATTACAGCCTGACCGATATGTACATTTTGGCTATTGCTGATACCGATACTAGGCGGGTGGGTTAATGCTGATACCGATATATTGGTTGAAAATTATTTTAGCTTTCTCCACCACCAAGAATCAAAGTAAACACCTACTTTAAAACCAGTTTAACAACTGGACATCTTGAAACAGTCCTAATGTGCCTTTACATTTTCTATCCTCTACTACTACCATAAAGTTATCAAGTGTGTTACAATAATATAAATTAAATTTGCAGAGAAGTACAGATTTCAGGCAAACAAAGCATTTCATAGAGGACAACAAGGATAACGTTACTAACACTGATATATTTTACCTCTATGTTAGATTTATTGTTCTGGCTAAAGCTTTACAAGGCAATAGCCTATGCTAGATTATCTAAACATTAGCTGCTAACTTGATAAGCACATAGGTAATGACAAGCATTGATGCACTGAAGAGAATTTATTATTGTTGATTTTTTTATTTATTTTACGGATCAGTTACAATGAACTTACCATGCTCTGCTGAATAAAATACACTTCACAGTATTTAGTTACTCCCTGCTTCTCAAGTGTGCAGCAAGGTCGTGACTTAAAAGTAGTCCGCATGCGCCCTCTGCTGGACATATCGCACAATTACGCCATTTGCAAGTAAGGACACGTCTTGTTCCCAGCATTTTAGGGGTGAAAATTAGGTGTTTATATCGGGGCATAATGGGCAAATTATCATAGATATGATATGTCTCCAAATGCCTACATGGGCGTAAAATATTGGCACCGCCGACATATCGGTTAGGCTCTTTTTTTTTTTTTTTAAATCGAAAAATGATGTGGGGGAAAAATGAAGGTAAAGAGTATTTCTCTGCTGGTTTTTGATTAGAGGTCAGAGTTTTTGTGTTACCTGCTTGACATCACTGCCATGGTTGGTGCTGTAGGTGATTCTGTGGCCGGGTACGTCCACGGCGCCAGGCACCCAGCTCACCTTCAGCATACTGTGGGTTACCACTGGGAACTGAATACTCACAGGAGCTGGGAGAGCAACTGTAAAAACAGGAGAGACAAAAACATAAATGTGACCAAAACAAATAAAACAGGAAGACAAATAAAAATGTGTAAACATATTTACGTAATTTCTTACAAGTGCTGGCAACAAAAGTAACCGGATCGCTGGGATCTTCATCATAAAGAGCATAAAGTGTGACGGAGTAGTCAGTTTCTGGTAGTAATCCTGCGAGCTCCACCACCGTCTGGTCACCACTGAATTTCTCCTGTATGATAAAATAATCAGCTTATTGTGAGCGACTGTTGCACAAAAATAAATGACAGATAAAAGCGGCTGATTATGATAACATTTTTTTCAAGAAAAATCTGTTAAGATATAAAAATAGATTTTTTTTAACGGCAAATCATAAATATTTGTTTTCATTTTACTCTTTTAAGATCATGAGTGATTTTTTTCAAACTTTATTTTAAACCAGTCTGTTACAGGATGTATGGATAGGCCTGTCACTATAACAAAATTTACTGGGCGATTAATTGTCTCAGAAATTATTGCGATAAACGATAATATTGTTTGAAATTTGACTAATTAGTAATCATTGCCAAATTTAAGAAGAAATGTTATTTAGTTTTGCATGTAGTAATTTTTTTTACCACTAGATAGCAGTATAAGACTGTTTGAACCGAAGGATGGATAGTGAGGGAGTGAGCAGCGTGTCTCGAAGAAAAATGGGAGGGAGGCCCCTTGACGTGACATGGGTTATCTCGCTTCGGTTCTCAAAATGGCAGACTACCAGTGTGGTTTGAGCTCTTTAGCATAGCATTTTTCACACAAAGCATTAAAGAAAACATCAGTGAACAACAAAGTTCATGCTCAATCATCCAGGTACAAAATCCAATAATTCTCAGTCAGGTCATCTGGACAGTTTTCTTTTTTTTTTTTTATAGGGAGGTTTCACCCTCTATACGGAGGGCTTCATCAGTCAGAGGAGAAACTGTCCAGAAGACCTGACTGAGAATTATTGGATTTTGTACCTGGATGATTGGGCATGAACTTTGTTGACTTGAACCACTTTGACTGTGGCTGCCTGCCTGGGAGAAGTCGACGCGGGACAGGACGCCCCCCCAGAAACCATCTTAGCTCCAGCAAACTGGTTGGTCCACTTAAGGAGTTTACTGCTTGGTGGGGAAACAGTTTGCTGGAACTCCTCTGACAGATGAAGCCCTCTGGACAGAGGGCAAAACATCTTTATAAAAAAGAAACTGTCCAGATGACCCAACTGAGAATTATTTGATCAATAAACAAGTTCTGAGCTTCTTTTTGCAGAGAAAAACAACTTTTAGACGAAGGCACGGGTTTCAACTGTGAATTATAGAGCTTGAACGAAACAAGGATTATTTTCCCCCGGGGTCGGCCTGTTAGCTTAGCTCGTAGCTTAGTTTCTCAGTTTAACTGCTTTTAACGATCCAAAAACACAATTTTGGATCACTAAAACAGATTTTAAAGAGGAAAGAGAAAGGCACTAGAGTTGAACCTTTTGTCATCCAGTGTCTTCAGTAGAAACAGAGAGACACAAAGAAACGATAAAGGTTGAGGTTGATAATTTTCATTTATCATGCGATTAATTGATATATTGTTTATCGCAACAGACCTATATATGAGTGACATGAGGAAAATAATTTTAAAACATCAGTTCTGATTTTTCTCCAAAATAGCCAACACATGCATTGCTTTGATTCTTCCTGAATCATGATTTAAAATTTCACAAACACGCTTCTTTACCTCCTTCGCATCGTCTGGCTCTCCGTCGTTGAGTGCCGAGTACAGGATCATGTACTGAGTAGCACCAGGAGCTGGACTCCAGCTCACTCGCAGCGAGCTGTGAGAGGAAGGAGCTACCTCCAAACTGGCCGGCATGGCCAGCGGCACTGGGAGAGAGGAAAGGAGAAACGAAAGGAGAGGAGGAGGAGTGGAGGAAAAACAAAACACATTTTATATAGATTATTGTGTAAGTTTGACAGATGAGGGTCATGTAAGTTTCACACCATGCCCCAGAAGGCAGCCTTCTGCTCCACATAGGGTACAATATTAACTTTTGTTTTTTAAGCCACGGTGGCCGCAGCCAAGTTTTAACCGCTGAAATTATAAAAAATAAATAAATAAATACAAATGTGCAATGGTTCTCTGCATGAGTTAAAGATATCTAAATATTTTAGTGCAACTATGTCGTGCTTTGGAAGCAGCAGTCTTAATTTAGTGTGCTTCCCCTCTACTGGCACTTTTAAAACAAAGACTTTGCTTTCCGTAGCTTTTAACTGCATTTATTGCTTTAAGTATAAAATATTTTTACTTCAGCTTGTCTTAACAAGAGGTTTTAAAATATTTGTTGATTAGCTCTTTGTTTATTTGTTCTGCTTGGCTGTTGTTTTTTTTATATTTTATTGAATTGAGGTGCTTATTACAAAGTCGTAAAGTCAGGCAAAGCCGGTCAAAAAACTAATCAGCGCATTTGTTTGGCACAGCAATTTCCTGCAGGATCAATCCAGTTATGTCTTATCTTATATTTACATGTATCTTATTTTGTTTCTCTTAATGATGTTTAATGTGTTTTTAATTTAAACATTTGTAATCAAAATTTGTGGCTGTCAACTACTATGTGTGTTTGTTTACCAATGGAAATGGCTGAAGTGATTGGCTAGGTTTAAAAAATGCAAAGTTCAATAATAATAATAATAATAATAATAATAATAAAGTGTATGAGTTGTCATCATCGTATGTTCCCATACAATGGCAAAAATGGCTCTTTGAATTCAACCCACCCCCAGGTGGAGCAGTGGGCAGCGATTAGAGATGAAAAGGTCTGACAGTTTTCATGTGCTGATACATAATTATGCTCAGACTAGTGAAGTATGCAGATAGGTTTTAAAGCAATGTTAGAAAAGACATTTGCCGATTCAGAAAAAAGTTTCACAAAAGCTAAGAGTCTTTAATATAAGGCCCTCCAGCGCTTTGCTTAATCCCAGATATTTCAACAGGACAGATGCCATGTTCAATCTATCTCGTTTATTTGGTGTTTAGCAGCAGATTTACTCTTATTTCTACATAACACTTTCTCTGAGATTTCTCGCTTGTTTGATTCCATCATATTTGTTTACGTACACAAACTTCAGCCAAACTATTGGTGGTCAAACACGAGGCTCAATCTTCTGTGTGGTTTTCGGCAGATCCCACCAAATGCTTCGTTTACAATGAAAACTACGTTTTCTTTCAAAGATCATTGAAAAGGCAGTTCACATGGCCTTCTTGAAAGAGCAAAATATGTTGGAGGTTTTATGTTATAGATGGTTCAGATCCAATCTGAGAGAGCAAACCTCTCTCGTGTGGGGTTCCACAGGGTTCAGTTTTAGGGCCTCTCCTTTTGTTTTTATTTTCTTCAGGAACTGGGTCCATTTTTTTTCATTTGAATGCAGGCAAATGTCAGGTTAATGACCCCCCATAAGAAAGAGGACTCAGTAAAGTAGTTCAGGCAAAAGTATTTATCATTCATAAGATGCTCACGTGTTGTGACAGTTCCTCGGAGCGCCAGGCCGACGTTGTGTTCATACACAGGGAAGATGGAGATGTGGTACAGCGTCTGAGACGAGAGGCCGTCCAGCAGAACAGAGGATTTCGAGCCTGATAACACTACCTGTGGACAGAAAATCGTTTAGAGTCAAACCAAGACTTATTTCACATGTACAACCCAAATTTTTTAAAAAGTTGTGACATTGTGATAAATGTAAATAAAAACAGAATGCAAGGATTTACAAATATCATAAAGCCATATTTTATTCACAGTGAAAAATAGTAAACATATCCATATCGAATATCAGAACAAAAATAATCTACTTTTTTGGTGTAAAACAATAAAAAAAATTGTATATAATGGCAGTGACATATCTCATAAATGTTGGCATGCAACAAAAGGCGTGGTGCAAATACAAAACCAGCTGGAAGAGAATTTTTAACTGCGTTAATTGGCAACAGATCAGTAAAGAGCACTGGGTATAAAAGAGTATTTTAGAAAGGCTGAAGTAAAGATGGGCAGAGGTTCACCAGTTAGAAAAAAAAATCTGACAGTGGAGCCATTTCCAGAAGTCCTTTATGACTTCATTTATGAGTCCTTGTGGCTCATTTAGACTTTTAGATTCATTCAGCCTTTATTAATAGAAAATGATTTATGTGCGTCAAGCTTTATCAACAAACAGTTAAAGAGCCTGTCTAAGGCAGTGCATTCGTGCCTCTGGCAGGCTGGGGCAGCTTACACATAAAAATAAAAAAAATTTTGTAGAAAAGTCTTTGTAATACTGCAAAAAATAAAATAAAATAAAAACAAACTAAAAAAATAAAATCAGACTAAGATGACCCAAGACTGCTAACAGCTAGAATCCTGCATCAGTTAAGGATGGGACAACATTCCCTTCCAAACACTCCAGCAACTGATCTCCTGAGATCCTAGATGTTTACAGACTGTTGTTAAAATAGTGGCGATCCTTTACGGTGGCAAGCGTACCATTCAGTTATGATTTGTTGTGTCTTTTGCACAAAGAAATGCCTACAGATTCTTAAGCTCTTCTGATGACATTATGACCGTCCATAATGGGATATTCAAAATCTTACTAATTTCCCATTGAGGAACATTATTCTGAAATTGAAAATAGCACATTGCTTAGTTTACATTTTAGATCAGGGCTATTCAACAAAATTGCTCAGGGGTCACAGTCTCTGAAAGCCAACAGCTCAGGGGCCGGACATCCAGTGATTAAAGTCATTATGTAAATAAACAAAGTATTACAATGATCTGTTACCTTTTAAGTTTTGTTTATTTTATTGTATTGAATCATAAATGCAATAAACAGAACCAAACCCCCTCAATTAAAAAAAACTATTTTTAATGAAGTCACCCTCGGGTCGGAAATGGCCTGTGGGCCGCCCGTTGAATATCCCTGTCTTAGATCCTTATTACAGTCTCTTTTACAATTTATATTTTTGCTATTGTTGGGTGTAACTGGGACCCTGTGCACACAATTTCATTCCACCTCATGTACCACATGTGATGCAAATGACAATAAAGAAACTTGAACCTTGAATTGGTGAACCTCTGCCAATTAACCTACTGTCATTCATTGCAAAAATGCTCCTCCAGCTCATTCGTAGCAGTTACTTTTACAGTTTTTGGTGCCACAGTCCTATTTTCTTAGCAGCTTTGCTCCTAAATTAAAAATAATTTGAATAGAAAATTATGTATTTTTTTCAAAGGTAATAAAAGAAGTCTGTATGACTGTGGCATTGTTGTGCATGGACACAAGACGCTGCTTTTATATTTAAACATGCAAGCATTGCAAGGAAAAGGGGGCAGCATGTACTCTTGAGAAAATTCAGCAGTCTGAAAGACTTGCCACATACTTTCATATCAACCCTGCTTTTTCGTCGAAATATTTTCTAAAGAAAGTTTTCTTCTTTTAAAATGTTTACCCATACATTTATATATTTAGAACGCTAAAAATGTGTTTTTCACTTTCGCTCTGCATTTCCTTTGCAAACAACAATTCAGAGAATCTGATACAACAGTATGGTAATAACATGAAACATATGAAGTTAAACATACAATTGCTACGTCTGTTTGCAGATGATGTGATGATGTTTCTAACCTCCTGGGGACTTTGACTGTCAGCGCTGTGGTACACTACTCTGTACTGCTGGACTGGCTTTGCTGGATTGATCCAGTGCAGCTTCACCTGCCTGGATCCGAGTTCAGAAAACCGTAGATCAGCGGGGCTCGGGTAGGAGAGGGCTGGGTCTGCCGTCGGCACGGGCTCCATTCCTGGAGGTAAAATGAAATGAACTTCAAAAGATAGCGAGAATATAAAAATTAAGAAGGACGACAGATTTACAGAGGTGTGGTGTACGTTTTGTGATGCCACGGTCTTTTATCCTTCCACACAAGATGTGAACCAGTCGTGCCACCAGTTTGCTGAGCAGGGGGAAGTCGTTGACGTTGTAAACGTTTAAATCGACAGGTTCTGATGCCACCTGTCTCAGCTCAGCTTCGTCTGCATTCTTCACACCTGAAAAGTTGTAAAGTTAACCAGCCGGTGAAGCTCTGAACAGTCACACCCCCATGAGTTTTCCAAAGCTGCAAAAAGAAAACCATTCTCTACTTTTCAGTCTCACCTACAGCAATGATTTCAACGCCTGCGTTCTTCAGCCGGTTTGCTGCGGCGATCGCATCGTCCTGAGACTTCCCGTCAGTCAACAAGACCAAGAAAAATGGGGCTTCCGGTCTCGCACCTGCCTCAGACTTCATGTTTTCCTCCATGACGTGGAGCAGGGCCTGTCCTGAAAGATCGTCTGGTCACACACTAACAGACAGCCGTTGCTGTGAAGTGTTGACGTCACACTTTGTGTTGGATTACCTGTGAATGTGTTTCCTCCTTTGTATCTAAAATGTCTCACTGCCTCCAGCAGCTGGTCTTTGATGCTGAATTTGTTGAGGTTCCACTCTGTGCGGGGGTCTCCACTGTACTGGGTCAGACCTGGGAGTGGAGAGTAAAGTTTATACAGTAGTTATTTATTTAAATGAAACATGTTTCCTGTTATATGACATCAATGTTTTACTTTGTAATTGACTGGCTGCATCTGGAGAATTTTCTATTGAAACTCTCAGTGCGTCAAGATGACTGCCACAGCCAGCCGACCTTAGAAAACACAAAATTGGCTATAATTGTTAGGCCTTGAATTTAAAGATGTCTTGGGTTGTTTGTGAAGAATCACAGAGAGATACTGTTCAACTTTGTGGGTTTAAGTGTGTCTTTTGTTTAGTGTTCGTATTTTTCAGTCACTGCTCCGTGGTTCTTAATATTTGTACATTTTAATACAAAAGATCTTGTTTGCTTTGCTGACTCAGCTTTTTGTCTTGCAAATGCAACTACATTTTGCCTTGTGACACAAAAATAAGCCCAGAAAAAAACAAATGCGGACAAAAACATGAAACTGGTATAATAAAACTGCTCTCTCTAAAAGCCTTTCTAAAATAAATTAAACTGTTGATTTTTTTTTAATAAGCTACGCCTACATCATCCTTTCACCAAGTGTGTGTCCCTTTAATGACAAAACAATTAGCTGCAGGCTTTGACAGTATTTCGGGAGTCTGAAAAGCCCTGTAGAAGAATTTTACGACATTAATGAATTACTCTGGAGCACATACAGTTAAAAATTTGTGTTCAATGAATTGATTAATCAAAACGTTGTCTTTAACAAAGCAATGTCAGAACAGTTAGCGGTGAGAGATCAGGCTACTGAAGATGACTAATCAGCATAGAGAAAGTTTATCCAGTTGACTACCGTATTTTTCGCCATATAGGTGGCACCTTTTTGCATAAGTCCTGCAATTTATACACCAAAGCAAATATACATTTTTTCCATATTTATAAACCAATTTTTGGCTGAGGTCTGACGATTTCATTCATTTTGACATGGAAAATATTGAACACTACCATTTTCAGCCGCTAGAGGGTGCTTGAGTTATATGGCAAGCCAAGTGTCTCATTGATAGGTAAAAGTGGCTATAATGGCTTGCCGTACAAAGCCACCTTCATCTCGCTCTGGAGCTCTTGGAGCAAACGTTAAATCAGCTGCATCTCGCATGGGCAGCGCAGCGAAAAAATGGACAGCGAGTCGCCCTCTGCGCGTTCATGTTTCCATGTATCGGCTTTTGAAATGCAGCTGATTTGACCATTAAAGTGCATTTATCAAGGAAAAGTTCAACCGAGACACACATTTGCTATAATGTCGAGCAAACAAATAGTTGTTTTGAAGTGCTAATCTTGTTAAATTCTTGTTAAAGTCCTCCCGTGCACGCTCCAGCGACCGCCAGCCAATCGATTTTTGATACAACATCGGCCCACATTTCCTGGTTGTCAGCAGTAACGCATAACAAACACGACACGTCAGCGGTGACACATAATAGATGCGACGTATACGGCGAAGCGACTTATTAATGTTTTTTGTCACTTTATTAAACATAACTGGACTGATGTGACTTATACGGCAGTGCGACGTATACAGCGGCAAGTACGGTACTCTGTGTTCAAGAACGGTCATATTGTAATCATTAAAGAAATTATAACACTTCTCCTGGAAATAAATTTGCAAAAGTAAAAAACATTTGGCACATTATGAAATTTTCCTATTTTTTTTTTTGCTATACTGTAATGTTTTATTTTAGGTGAAGTTCAGATTTATGTTCAGATGGTGGCCAAACTCGTTAGCCCAGATAAAGTGGTCCTCACCAATCTGAATGTGATCTGGCCCAATGTGGAAAGGCGTCATCAGACCCTCCAAGAAGTCCCTGACCCGCCTGAAGTTGGTGCGTCCGATGCTCCAGGAACCATCCACCAGCAGCATGATGTCTGCTGCCGCGTCGCTGTCACACTCGTACGGTTTCCGCTGAGACATTCCTTAACACAAAAACACAAAACTTTAAAACTTCTTTTTCATGCTGGTTTTCTTTTACTTTATATTATTTGATTTGATTTGATTTGATGTTTATTTTTTCATTTTAAAAGAACAATACAAAACAGTTTCATCAGATACAAGAATACAAATAGGATAAAATGAAAGGAGCAGAAA
>JARVGQ010000116.1:34954860-34966408 GCA_031762355.1 Hypsolebias martinsi
CTTCTTTCCAAAGTCAAATGGACGTGAATATAGAGGCTGGTTCTGGAGCTGCCGGCCCTTTCAGTGGTTCCCAACCCTGGTCCCTGAGGAACACCATCCTGCGTGTTTTAGTTGTTCCTCTGCTCCCACACCTGATTTTAATGAACAGGTGATTAACAGGCTTCTGCCGAACTTAAGGGAGTAATCAAACCACTGAATCAGGTGTGTTGGAGCAGAGAAACAACTAAAACACGCAGGATGGTGTTCCTCAAGGACCAGGGTTGGGAACCATTGGATTATATTTAAATAAGGCAGGTGTATATTTGAGTAATAATTCTCATTCTTTTAAAGAAATGAGGACAAAATAAACTGGTGCTTAACTTCACTGCAGCACTGTACTTTACATATATAAGCGCTTTATAACAGTTATGGCACTACTTCACCTTTGAGAAGACTTATTAGTTTAATCTTTTGCACAAAAAAAATGTGTTGCTGTTAAAGCTTTAAATGTATATTTTATTTATATTTTATTACTTATGCCTCAGTCTTATTGAAATGTTACTTGAGATTTTGTCCTGTGGTTAATTTTTAATATCCTAAAGCCATACACAAATCCAGTGTTTGTAAGAATTACATATTTTTTTTTCCTAGTGACATGTTTGTACCTGCAGAAACATGATGAGTTTATCGATGGCTTCATGGAAACCAAAATACAGTTGCTGGTCATAAAATTAGAATATCATGAAAAGGTTTAGTTATTTCAGTAATTCCATTTAAAAAGTGAAACGTGTTTATTATATTCATTCATTACACACAGACTGATGTATTGCAAATGTTTATTTCTTTTAAAGTTGATGATTATAACCGACAACTAATGAAATCCCCAAATTCAGTATCTCAGAAAATTAGAATATTGTGAAAAGGTTCAGTATTAAAGACACCTGGTGCCACAGTCTAATCAGCTGATTAACTCAAAACACCTGCAAAGACCTTTAAATGGTCTCAGTCTAGTTCTGTAGGCTACACATTCAAGAAGACTGGTGACTGGACAGTTGTTCAAAAGACGACCATTGACACCTTGCACAAGGAGGACAAGACACAACAGGTCATTGTTAAAGAGGCTGGCTGTTCACAGAGCTCTGTGTCCAACCACATTAACAGAGAGGTGAAGGGAAGGAAAAGATGAGGTAGAAGAACATGTACAAGCAATAACTGCACCTTGGAGAAGAAGGTGAAACAAAACCCATTCCAAAATGTGGGGGAGATTCACACAGAGTAGACTGCAGCTGGAGTCAGTGCTTCAAGAACCACCACGCACAGACATATGCAAGACATGGACTTCAGCTGTCACATTCCTTGTGTTTAAGCCACTCTTGAACAAGACAGCATCAGAAGTGTCTCACCTGGGACTGCTGCCGAGTGGTCCAAAGTGATGTTCTCTGATGGAAGTACATTTTGCATTTCTTTTGAAAATCAAGGTCCCAGAGTCTGAAGGAAGAGGAGAGGCACAGAATCCACGTTGCTTGAGGTCCAGTGTCAAGTTTCCACTGTGATGGTTTGGGGTGCCACGTCATCTGCTGGTGTTGGTCCACTGTGTTCTCTGAGGTTCAAGGTCAATGCAGCCATCTACCAGGAAGTTTTAGATCACTTCCTGCTGCTGACCAACTTTATGGAGATTTCATTTTCCATCAGGACTTGGCACCAGCACACAGTGCCAAAGCTACCAGTACCTGGTTTAAGGACCATGGATCCCTGTTCTTAACTGGCCAGCAAACTCACCTGACCTTAACCCCATAGAAAATCTATGGAGTATTGTGAAGAGGAAGATGAGATACACCAGACCCAACAATTCAGAAGAGCTGAAGACCACTATCAGAGCAACCTGGGCTCTCAGAACACCTGAGCGGTGTCACAGACTGATCGACTCCATGCCACACTGCATTGATGCAGCAATCCAGGAAAAAGGAGCCACAACTAAATATTGATGCTGTACATGCTCATACTTTTAATAAACATTTTAAATATATCAGTCTGTGTAATGAATGACTATAAAACACAAGCTTCACATTTTGAATGGAATTACTGAAATAGATCAACTTTTTCAATATACTGTATTCTAATTTTATGATCGGCACCTGTAAACTTAAATTATACAAACATTGCCATTTGCATTTTAAAAATAACCTGTGAGAATTTAATGTCTGGACTCACAACAATGAAAATAATTATTTTTATTGTAGTTCTTTATGGAAAGTGGCAAAATGTGTTTGTTAGCTGTTTGCAAACTAAAGAGACAAACCTAAAATAATGACCTGTACACCAACGTAACAGCAAACTAAAAACATGAAGCACAAGAAAAAGAACCACAAATGAACAGAAACCAGATCTGGTTAACGAAACAGAACTGAACAAAGCTGAAGGAAATTAGATTTACATTCTGGAAAACCAAACTAAACTTTTAAAATCCTTAACTAAAGAAGACAAAGTTAATGCTATGAGGAAGGTGCTGACTGATAGAATGAAAGGGATAAATCGACTCTGTGCAGCAAGATAAACCGTAAAACTTTAGTTTGGTGCAGATTTAATGAGACACCGATTATTGCCTGAAAATAGCGTGCATGTTTCCAAAGTTGCTGATGAAACCATATAAAGGTTGAAAAAATATATATAACTGTCATAAATCACAGATATATACACAGCTGAGCAGGAAATTACTTTGAAGAGTAAATATAAACTAATAAAAAAAAATTAAATAAAGAAACAAACTTGGGAAAGGTGAAGGTTCAAGCTTCGTTACTGTCATTCACATCACATGTGGTACATGAGGTGGAATGAAATCATCAAGGTCCCACTTACACCCGAAAACAGCAAAAGAAGCAGCCACACCTGCCTCCACATCTGCTCCCCCAGGCGCCCTAGATAGCAGCTCTCTGCTCCACGCAGAGGGCTGTGGTAGCTCGGTGGTCTGTGGTTGCATCAGGAAGGACATCCGGCGTAAACACAACTGCTGTCTTCGTGTGAGTTAGTTCGCTGTGGTGACCCTTGAAGAAGGGAGCAGCTAAAATTTAAAAAACTGTCTAAAAGTTACATTAACGTCACAGCTTCCCACACCTTGAATGAAATTAATTTTTTGATATAAAGTTGGCAGAAAAAAATGTACCAAAAAACTGGAAAATTAAATAATAGAGCCACACTGCTTTAGTAAAACCAAAGAACTGTTGTCTATTTGTGTTTGGATTTATACCTGGATTAATGAGCATGAACGTTGGTGTGTTTTATGTAGTGCACATTCTAGTTTGTCTTTTAATTTAGACCAGGGGCCTGCAACCTTTTTGATCAAAGAGCCATTTCTGCCCCTTCGCTCGTTAAAACAAGAAGAGCCCGGAGCCTCAAAACCTGCTACAACTGATGATCAACTGGTGGCCCATGGGCCACTTTCAGCTAGATGGAGGGGCCTTTTCTGACCACTGGGGGTGACATTTTTAAACTAGTGATCAATAGAGGAATTTCAACATTTAGTCTATGAACTAAATAAGTAAAAACTACCTTTAGATCAGGGGTGTCAAACCCATTTACAAAAGGGGGGCAAAATTAAAACTGTTTTCAAACTAAGGGCCGGTTTCCGAATCTACATTAAGTCAAGTTAGATACCCAACATCTTTTATTAATTGCAGGTTCCTCAACAAGAGTTTGATTGGGCAGATGCAGCGTCCCCTCAGTGCAGACTGAACTTGGCAAAAGGGTCTTCTCCTACTCGGCTCCTGCTTCCTGGAATATCTTACAAAAAGATCTGAAGCTCTCGACCTTGACTTCTCTAAGTGGCTTTAAGAATCTGTTGGAATCCTGGTAAAAACCAATGCTGACATGTTCCTGTTCTTGATTTTCTACATTCTGCCTTATAATCTGTCTGTTTTAGCAACTTTTGACATCTTTGTTTTAACTTGTTTAAAAAAAATTTGTATGCCTCTCATAATATTGTCTATTGTTGATTGTCCAAGGAAAGTCTACTGTTGCTGTTGTCGTCATTCTTAGTTTGTAGCCAGGTCTCTCTTTAAATGAGTCCTCGAGGCTCAGTGAGATTAACCTGCCTAAATAAAGGCTGAATTAATTTTTCCAGTAAAGCAAAGTATCTCAACATCTCTGCAGCTTCTAGTTTAATCACTTTGGAGCAGGAGTTTCTCCGGAGTCTGGCTCCATGTAGAAAAAAACAAAATCACTTACAGTCTGCTCTGAGCTCACACATTACTCTAAAGCAGGGGTGCTGAGTTAAAATAGTAGTGCTTGAGCACCCCCCAAAAAGAGGCTAATATCACCACTGACGCCAGTTCATACTTGTAATTTTCTTTTGACCAGTTAATGTGTGATTTATTAGTGTATTAATTGCAGGATTATTTCTTAATTGCCTTCAAAGGAAATTTTAACATAATTACGAGGACAGCTTGGTGGGCCAACTTTGGCCCGCGGGCCCCACTTTGGGCACTCCTGCTCTAAAGTTTTTAGCCATGTTTTATTAATAATTTTTTTTTTTTAGATTTCATTAAAATGTGAGGATTAGTTTCTTCAAATGAAACCAAATAAACAGGATTTTTATTTAACTTTAATATTTATGTGAACAAAGAATTCTTTCTTCTACACACATCTTCTCAAAGCTTCTTTAATTTCCTCTCTCCTCCTTGAGCCCATTAATGACCTTTTCTTTATTTCCTCACACAAAAAAAAAAACTATTTAAATATGATCTCTTTTCTGTGGCACAGCTAGAATTTGAAATGGAGAAGGAAAACAAAGTTAAGGAATCAGAGAGCACCGCGCACCTGGAACGTATTTGCAGCGCTTCACTTTTTCTACATTTTACTGCCTTATTCCAAATTGTATTCAATTAATCTCTTTCCTCAAAATTCTAAACACAATATCCCATTATGACAATGTGAAAAGAAGATTTGAGATTTTTGCAAATTTGTTAAAAACAGAAAACTTAGAAATCACATTTAAGTAAGTATTCACAGCCTTTACAGACATTAAAATAGGGGAATCTGGTTGAATTACAGAAATGTGATTCCATTGTCAGAGTGCAAACACCAAGCATGAAGTCAAAGGAATTAGACCTCCGAGACAAGATTGTGTTAGGGAACAAATCTGGGGAAGGATACAAAAAAATTCTGCTACTTTGAAGGTCCCAATGAGCACAGTGGCCTCCATCATCTGGAACCACCAGCTCTTCCTAGTGCTGGTCGTCTGAACTGGGCGATCGGGGGAGAAGGGCCTTAGTCAAGGAGGTGACCAAGAATCTGATGGTCACTCTGCCAGAGCTTCAGTGTTCCTCTGTGGAGAGAGGAGAACCTTTCAGAAGGACAACCATCTCTGCATCAATCCACCAATAAGGCTGTATGGTAGAGTGGCCAGATGAAAGCCACTCCTGAATAAAAGGCACATGGCAGCACATCTGGAGTTTGACAAAAGTACCTGAAGGACCCTCAGACCAGGAGAAACAGAACTCTCTGGTCTGATGAGACAAAGATTGAACTCTTTGGTGTGAATGCCAGATGACAGGCGCCATTCATCTCCAGAAGAATATCATCCCTACAGTGGAGCATGGTGGTGACAGCATCATGCTACGAT
This sequence comes from Hypsolebias martinsi, assembly GCA_031762355.1. Taxonomy (NCBI): domain Eukaryota; kingdom Metazoa; phylum Chordata; class Actinopteri; order Cyprinodontiformes; family Rivulidae; genus Hypsolebias; species Hypsolebias martinsi. The sequence continues at coordinate 34,960,457 of JARVGQ010000116.1, forward strand.
GATGTTTTTCAGCAGGACATCGACTCAAAGCACATGGCCAAGTGGCTTCAGGACCACTCTGTGAATGTCCTGCATTGACAAGCCAGAGTCCAGACTTGAATCTGACTGAACATCTCTGGAGATATCTGAAAATGGCTGCACAGACGTCTCCATCCAACCTGATAGAAGTACTGCAAAGAAGAATGGGACAACCTGTCTAAAGACAGATGTGCTCAGCTTGAGGCATCATATTCAAAAAGACTGGAGGCTGTGACTGCTGCACAATGTGGATCAACGAAGTATTAAACAAAGCTGTGAATAGATACATGTGATTACATTAAGTTTTCTATTTTTAATACATTTGCAAAAATCTCAAATCTTTTTCCACATTATCATAATGGAGTATTGTGTGTAGAGTTTGGAAGATTAGTTTAATACAATCTGAAGTAAGGCTGTAACATAAATGTGAAGAGCTGTGAACACTTTCTGGATGCTGTGCAGAGCAGAGCGAGTGGCCCCTCTCAGGTCCGTCTCAGGTTTGTGTGAAAAGGAAACATTTGGCAAGAAATCTGCAAACCTGCTCCGGGCCTCAACGGCTTTCTGTCGTTTCTTTCACCTGAATATTCTGTCGTTTTTCTTGTCTCACATCTGTCTTCTCCCTGACAAGTGTTGGAGATACTCATAATCAGTCTGGGCTGTTATTTCTCAACGCTCAAATTATTTCCTGTCTGGCTGAAGAAACGATCTCAGGCTGTCACTGAACTAAAGGTCGACCGTCTGTCACAGTTAAGGCTTCACTTCAGATTCTAAATGAAATGGATGGAAACAGGAGCAAAAATCTCACTGAGTCCAAATTAGTCTTTCCTCATCGTGTTTAAAATGCCTTGTGACATTTGTTAGATTTAATCTTACAGTACCTTTCAAAAGTATTTAACTCTTGAACTTGTCCACATTTTGTCACAACCACAAACTTTAAAACATTTTACCGCAGTTTATGTGACAGACCAACACAAAGTGGCGTGTAACTGTAACGTGGAAGGAAAATTACTGTTTTCAAAGCTTTTTTACGAATAACTATCTAAGAAGTGTGGCGTACATTTGTACACAGCCCTTTTGATTTTCCATCCACCCAAGAGTTACTGAAAAGTTTAAAGCTGGATGAGGTTATAAAACAATATCCAAGTCTTTGAACAATAGCAGAGCTGTGTTCATCAAATGAAAATGGAATGAGTATGATACGACTGCAGTAAAGACATGGCTGCCCACCTAAACTGACAGAGCGGGCCAGGAGAGCATTAATCTGAGGAAGAGCCAAGAGGCCCAGGGTTTCTCTGGTTGAGCTGCTCCACAGCTCAGGGACAATCTGTCCACACATCCACGTCCATGAGTAGTCCACACAAATCGGCTGTTCGTGGAAAAGTGTCAAGAAGAACGCTGCTGTTGAAAGAAAACCATAAAAAGTGTTTGCAGTTTGTCACGACACACAAGAAGCTGTTCGAATGAGACCAAAACTGAACTTTGGGCCTAAATGCTCAACACTTTGTGTGACACTGCACATCACCTGAACGTTCCAGCCCCACTGAGGACAGCGGTGGTAGCATCATGCTGTGGGGTTCCTTTCATTCAGGGGGTGCAGGGAGGCTGAACAGATGGGTTAACACAGAACAGTCATGGAAGAAAACCTGTTTGAGGCTGCAAAAGATCCGAGTCCAGGGCAGAAGTTCACCTTCCAGCAGGACAACGACCCAAAAGATGCAGAGCTGGAACGGTTCAGATCGAAGCATATTCATGAGTTTGAACGGGTCAGACCTGAATACAGCTGAGATTCTGGGGCAACACCTGAAAACTGTTGTTCAGAGACCCTCTCCATCCGGTCTGACTGAGCATGAGTTTTGCAAAGAGGTAACTAGTAATAGTCCAATATAAGCAGCTGTAACTGCAGCTGAAAACAAACACACACCAAACCTTTATATGTTTATCATATAAACAAATTGCAAATTGTGTATCATTTTCCTCTAATGTGCTCTACTTTGTGTTGCTCTGTCACAATGAACCTCATTAAATTACTTTGAAGATTAAGGTTAGTCATGGAGTTTCTCAAGGTTCAGTGCTTGGCCCAGTACTCTTGCTTCCATTAGGTAATGCTATTAAACAGCATGGGATACATTTTCATTGTTATGCTGATGATACACAATTATATTTGTCCAGGAAACCCAATGAATCCAATCAGTTACTTAGACTACAAGCATGTCTTAAAGACATAAAAACCTGGATGACCCTAAATTTTCCTGCCTTTGAACACAGACAAGACTGAGATTTTAGTTTTTGGACCTGAGCATCTTAGGAATAAAATTATCAGTCTTTCTCCCTCCTTATCTGGCATTAATCTGGCCTCCAGCTCTAATGTTAAAAATCTTGGTGTTATTTTTGACCAGGACATGTCTTTTATCCTCGACATTAAAAACGTTACTAGAACCTCCTTCTTCCACCTGCGCAATGTCACTAAAATTAGAAACATCTTATCTAAAAATGATGCAGAAAAACTGGTTCATACATTTATCACATCTAGACTGGACTGTTGCAATGGTTTGTTATAGGGATGCACCGATCCACATTTTTTTAACTTCCGATCCAATCCCAATCTCCAAATCTGCATATCAGCCGATACTGATCCTGTTCCAATATCATCATCATTATTGATTAAATGAAGCTGTAATAATCTCCTCTCAAGTACAATGTGTACAAATATATGCATGCATGTCCAAAAAAGCAACTTGAGTTTTATCAATGTTGGATAAAGTTTGAATTCAGTTCTAACACAAAACATGTGGGGTTTTTTTTTTTATTCCTTGCTTTAAAGTTGATGTTAAGGTGATTAAGTTAAGTGACTGTCTAAATTTATTTTTTTTTTTTTTTAATAAGGGGCAGATAGAATAATGAATTTCTTCTTTCTGCACTCTTTTCATGCAATGTTTTTTTTTTCTTTTTGATGGTTTTATTTTGTTTCTTTTAAATGAATGAATTAAAACAATGGCTTTAAACATCTGTTAAGTTCATAGCACAAACCAACAGACATGTTCCTGTTTTTAGTATTTTACATTGATTTATAATGTAGGTGTTTGTTTTTTTATGATTGTCTACTGTTGTACTGATAAATATCTCCTGGAGGGTACACTATATATTGGCTGCAAGTATCAAGCTGCAAAATCTTTGGTTTTCTACAACTGATAGTGATTGGTCATTAATTACGATGAAGTTTAGCAACTTCTCAGTAAACATTTGAGCTCCATGGCTTCAGCGGGGTGCTACTCTTGTTCAATCCGAAGCAGGCGGTCTGATTCCGGTCAGCTGTGCTCAGTCTGCCCCTCGTCCGAGACGGGCAAACTGAGCGGGTCAGGTGAGGCACGGCTGGCCGGGGTCGGGATGCCTGCGTTTCGATTCAGCAACAGTGGCATCCCGCTGAAGCCCCGGAGCTCGAATGTCCAACGTAAAACTAACTTTACCGCGAGAAAGTTCATGCTCAATAATCCAGGTACCAAATCCAGTAATTCTCAGTCAGGTCATCTGGACAGTTTCTTTTTTATAGAAACGTTTCAGCCTCCATCTGGAGGGCATCATCAGTCAGAGGAGTTCAAGCAAACTGTTTCCCCACCAAGCAGTAAACACTTTAAGTGGACCAACCAGTTTGCTGGAGCCAAGATGGTTTCTGGGTTTCTGGGATAGTAACAAAGATGGTTAAGGGAAATTTATTGAAGTAAAAGTACACATTTTATTGAGGAAATGTGGAGAAGTAAAAGTGAAAATTGCTAGAAATGTAAATAGCTATCTAAAGTAAAAATATGTAAAAATTCTACTTAAGTACAGTAACAAAGTATTTCTACTTTGTTACATTACAACACTGCTTGTCCACACTGAGAAAGTTGCCAAAAGCTGGCTGTGGAATGATCTGTTTATTTCTGACACTGATTTTTTTTTTTTTTTTTTTTTTTCAGTATTTGTAAGTCATAAAAATCAAAATGACAAGAAATAAATGCTTGAAATATTTCACTCTATGTGATAATGGATCTGCATAATATATGAGTTTCACTTCCTGAAACTATTGAAAAGAATAAAATAATAAACTTTTTCACAATGCTCTAATTTTTTAGATGCACCTATACACCTGCTATGTAGCTGCTAGGTAACTCAACAGGCACGTTTGTGGACTGTGGGAGGAATCAGGAATACCAGGAGAAAACCCACACACCGAACGGTGGACAGAAAAGCTGATGCCAAGATTTCATCACCAGCAGCAACTGCCTGCACCTCCATGTAATCAGAATGCTGACACTTCTTTATATTTATTAGATTTATTTTTCTGTTTTGTTATAGAAGCATTGTGTTGTACAACATCAGAGGAGACATGACAAACGTTTACCCCTCATTGTGAATTGCTTGGGGGCAAGAGAACCATGTCAGTAATATTTAAATTGTTGTTTTTTAATTAAAAGCAAATGCTTTAGTAACATCATTTTACAATCTTTTTTTAAAGATATGATTAGTCATAATTATTTTAAAGTCAAAAATCCAGTGAAGCTCATGAACAGGTTGCAGTGTGTGTGAGATTAGCTAATTAACAAACCGATGTGCCAAAATATGATTCCCTGCCAAAACTCAACCCACATTTCTGGACCATTTCATAAAGTAATTTTTCTAATGCATCTTGTTTTATATATATAAGGTCTCTGAGGTTGTCTTTGGTTCTGTTCTCCAGATTTATGTTGGTTTTAAATGATTTATCAACTTGATGACCTTTTGTGTTCATATTTGATTATTCCACTCAACATATTCACACTTGATTTTGGGAAACTGTTTTCCTTGTGTACCTTGTTGTCATTTTTTTTTTCAATAATAAAAATTAACGAATACAAGAAATGAACAGGATGTAAATAATTACAGCTGTTTATAGGTGCAAAGAAGAACCCCATGCTGCAGTAGAAGATGAACCAAGAAACTGTGAACATCTTGCTCAATAACACAATCTGCTTGTCTCTTTTAGAAAAACAGATTGTGCTGGGTCACTCTGAGACCCAGCACAATCTGTGTGTTTCTGTTAGATTGTGCTCCTTCACATTAATGTAGAAAGTTTAAAAGTTACTGAAGACTGTTGTTAAAAATCTCTTAGAGGAAAGCTACAGGGGCTCATTTAGACGTGAAACGGTCACACTCGAGTTTTGTTAAACTAATGACACTAAAAGGAGCATTAGATAATGTTTAAAACATTATTTTGATGCTATTTCAACATTTTTTTTTTTATTAATGTGTTACTGAGGCAGCTGAAGATGCAATCTTACATGGATATTCTGTCCATTTTTAATAGGAGTTATGTGGAAAGCTTTTGAACAACTAATATTTTACATGTTGTAGATAACTATATGAATGTGAGACGGCATGATGGTCAGTGCCGTGGTCTTGTAATCTGAGTTGCAGGTTCAAGCCCAGGCTGCGTCAACAAGGGCATCCGGCGTAAAACAATTACCAAATCTTTCATGCGAGTTTGCTCGCTGTGGTGACCCCCGAAGAAGGAAGCAGCCAGAAATAACTTACTAGATAGCTACATATATGAGCATCCTCAGTTTGGAAAAAACAGTTCAAACCTGACAGGACTGAATGTGAGTTGTAGCAAAAAAGATGGAGACGTGAAAAGACAGCTTGTTGCTTGCTTGTTTGTTTTTTTATCCAACAGACTATGTCCAGCCTAAAGATTACAAGGCGATGGCTTTTAATTAAAACTTACTAGAAATGATGGACAAGACCACCAACAGTCCAGTCTGAGCTGAAAGACACTGGAAGGGCAGCATGACCCAACATCAAATTGTGAACAGGCATATTCTTCTTCTTCTTTTGGATTTTTCCACTTCAGGGGTCTCCACAGCGAGTCATCCTCCTCCACCTCACTCTGTCCTCTGCATCCTCTGTCCTCACTCCAACTAC
>JARVGQ010000116.1:34987004-34997468 GCA_031762355.1 Hypsolebias martinsi
TCTCTTGAAAATGAGTTCTCGTGGCTCAATTAGACTACCTGGATAAATAAAGGGTAAATGAAAAAAAAAAAAAAATTATTATTACGTAATCTGTTGACTTCAGCTGTGTATCGCCTCAGTGGTTTATAAAAAGAACAATAATTTTGTTTTTCTTCTCTCAGACGCCCAGTGTGTGGTCGATATCTACGTAAACTACGACTGTGATTTAAATGCTGCTAATATTTTTGAGCGTCTTGTCAACGACTTGTCCAAGATTGCTCAGGGCAGGAGTGGTCAGGAGCTCGGGATGACTCCTCTGCAGGTACTTTCATTAAGTGTCACAATGATGCCGGCAGTTTCTCCCATTTTATTTCTTTATTTAATACATTTTCACTGCAAGAGTTACACAAATTTTTTTTTTTTTAGAGACATTTTGTTGTATTAACTGGAATTTATGGGAATGAACCTGGAGTTTAAAGTCTTGACGACCCTAGAAGAGATTTTAAATATAGTTGTTGGTTGTTAAAATAATTTACATATCTTTAATATGGACTACATTAAATTTTTGTGCTGCACCATAAAACTTGAGACTTGTCACCTGGGTGTCTAGGGACAGATGAAAATAGTTACGTGTAAACGTTTAGTTCAGAGTTGTGCATAGTTTTGTGTAATGCAATTTACCAAAATTATTTGCAGTATTTTATGCTAATAAAATAACAAAATACAGTATCCAAAATTGTAACTACTGTAAGTAACGTAGAAATATGTTTGTTCAGTGTTCAAATGTGAGGTTTTCTGTACAGATTTAACATGAAAAATTATGTTTATAGCATGAATGTTTTAGTTCAGAGTTGTGTTCATGAACAAAAAAAAAAAAATCTAAATTTGTTCTCGAAAAGTTGTGTGCTGATGTCTTTAGTGATGTACTTGCATGCAAATTGGATTTTCTTACTTCCATTACCATTGTGTCAAACTTTTATTTGTCCATGGCAAATCAACATACGGTATTGATAGATAGATAGATAGAGAGATAGAGAGATAGATAGAGAGATAGATATAATGTAGATAGATAGAGATATAATGTAGATAGATATAATGTAGATAGATATAATGTAGATAGATAGAGATATAATGTAGATAGATAGAGATATAATGTAGATAGATAGAGATATAATGTAGATAGATAGATGTTTTTATCTGATTTTTCTAAGTTCTTTTCCGTTTTTACCCATTTCTCATAAATTTCATGGAAAGCCTCTGGAAAATTGCCAGAGATGTTCCACCCCTGTGCAGCTCTAATCACAACGAATAGTTGTAGATGAAAGCATTTCTAACCAAAGTGTTGGAGTTTGGGACTTAGATCTTTGTGTGACTCCTGCAGGAGCTGAGTTTACGTAAAAAGGGCTTGGAGTGCCTCGTGTCCATCCTCAAATGTATGGTGGAGTGGAGCAAAGACATGTACGTGAATCCAAACCTTCAAGCTAACCTGGGTAAGAGGACTGCACCAGCGTTTGGAGGGTGAGGCTCTGGATGTGTCGTCACCGGCTTTTCATTTTGTTTTCAGGTCAGGAACATCCGTCTGACTGTGAGGGAGGAGAGCTGAAGCTCCCGGAGCAGATGTCAGGGCGTCGAGATAGCATCAGCTCGCTGGACTCCTCCTATTCCAGCGTCCCCGCCTCCCACGCCGATCACCCGGAGCAGTACGAGGTTATCAAACAACAGAAGGAGATCATCGAGCAGGGCATCGATCTGTGAGCGCTCATTCTCAGCCTGTTTGGAAATTATTAGACGCATTAATTGGGGACTGCCTCGTATAAGGCAGGCACCTGTTGTTATCCACCTGACTTAGGGTTTCTTAACTTTATTTAATTATTTATATCTTACTCTTCCGTCAACTTTAATGCAGCCCAAACCGCAACGTGTCCCCCACAAATGTGATATCCAAACTGTCGTCACCATGATGTGTGCCGTTACTTTTATTGGCATTTCCAGTTACCGTGGCAAAGTAATTTGCAAATGAAGACGCCATTTTTCCCCCATGCAAATCGCCTGACAGAACACCTTCTCGCACTAACTGCTGCTGTGAAGCCACATGACAGAATGGAGAGTCCCTGAAGAAAACTTAGAAAAGTCACTGTTGGATTTGTTTGAAACTCACAGAACGTAATGATCAGATGTATCTCTAGAACTGATTAACGTTTGGAGCTATTTTGATTCAAGATGGCTGCCACAACTACCAAAATTGACAATAACTCATTGATTGTTTGCTATATTGAGCTGCAATTTGGTATAGTGCTAGCTGAGAGTGAACCCGAACACACAGCATTGTCACAACTTTAAATTGGCAGCAGCGTAGCAGTCTCCATCAAAGTTTCTCCAGGAACCTTCTAGTTATATTATTTACTGAGCTGAGACTATTTACAGTTCTGTCCTTGTCTGGAGGAAAATAATACATTTGTCCTTCTGTTTCCACTAGATTCAACAAGAAGCCGAAGCGTGGTGTACAGTACCTGCAGGACCAGGGCATGCTGGGATCCACACCTGAGGACATCGCTCAGTTCTTACACCAAGAGGACCGACTGGACACGGTGAGGGCTTCTGCATTTTCACCGCGTTATTACAGAAAACGTTAATTTCTCGAGGTAACCTGGTTTTTGTGTGTTGCAATGACAGACGCAGGTTGGGGAGTTCCTTGGTGAGAATAACAAGTTCAACAAAGAGGTGATGTACTGCTACGTGGACCAGCTGGACTTCTGTGGCCGGGACTTTGTTTCTGCTCTGAGGACGTTCTTGGAAGGCTTCAGGCTGCCGGGGGAGGCCCAGAAGATTGATCGGCTGATGGAGAAGTTCGCTGCTCGGTACCTAGAGTGCAATCAGGGGTAAGAGCCGTCGTAGTACAGAATAACAGTTTTCACATGTTTATTTGTGTCTGTCTGAACGTTTGTTTGTTTTTGCAGACAGACCTTGTTTGCCAGCGCAGACACTGCATACGTGTTGGCATACTCCATCATCATGCTCACCACGGACCTACACAGTCCTCAGGTGTATATTTTTTAAGGCCTTCAGCAATAAAAATAATAATCTGAGTGGTAGATCTGTGGATTCAAAGCCTTTTTACACCCAGAACTCTCTGTTTTTAACAATATTGTAGATAAAATATTCTTAAAAAGCAGTCATCGCAGTCCTGTTTGTTTTTGTTTTGAATATGTTTAAAACTCAAACAACACAAGAAAATTTGTGTCAGATTTTAACTTGGGGCATCTCCAACATGCTGAGTTGTATTTTGACACTTGCACTGTAGCTCTCCACTTGTCAGAAAATATTAGAGGCTACAATCTGCACGCAACTACAAGTTGTGCATGATTTTTAAATACTAGCTCCTCAAACACGCTGGTCATAAGCTTCTTGAATGTGAAACTGCAGCTGAAAATGTGCTTATTTTCATGCTATTTTAAGTCTACAGCAATAACATCCCAGTGAGATACCAACAAATTTAGACATTTTAGTTTTGGTTAAAACAAACACACAATTTATAATTGTATAAAATTTTATTTGGTTCCGTAAATATTGAGATGGAAATGTAAAAGGAAGATGTGAGACGTTTATAGTTCTGTTAAAGGATCAGCACGGCTTCTTAACGTTCTCCTTTAAAGAACCGTGTCGTGTTTTTGTTGTATTTCTGTAGGTGAAGAACAAAATGACAAAGGAGCAGTACATCAAAATGAACCGTGGCATTAACGACAGCAAAGATCTGCCTGAGGAATATCTCTCGTCGATATACGACGAAATCGCAGGCAAGAAGATCGCCATGAAGGAAAGCAAAGAGTTTTCCATCACCCCGAAGTCCAACAAGCAGAGTGGGTTCTTGTTATTTATTCAGGATTAATTGATTTGTACAAATTTGACTTTCTAAAAAGATGCTCTGAGTCATCTGGATGTGTTTAGTTATTTTTCACAAAACCCCATGAGGTTTCTCATTTGAGCTTTTTTTCTTGCAGATGTGGCCAGTGAGAAGCAGCGCCGTCTGCTGTACAACATGGAGATGGAGCAGATGGCGAAGACCGCCAAAGCTCTGATGGAGGCCGTCAGTCACGCTCAGTCACCATTCTTTAGCGCTACACACCTGGAACACGTCAGGCCCATGTTTAAGGTAACACTTTGGACTTTTTCATGTAAGGTAGCTTAGGAAATGTGCCGAAGAGGCCAATCAGTCTGTTTAACCAGTTAATTATATATATATATTAACAGCTTTAAGAAATTGTACTGAAATGCGCTAAAAATAGAGCTATGCCACAAGAAAGGCTGCAAAAACAAATATCCAGAGTGTAAAGAAAAATACTACAGACATATAATCATATGTCTTCTGTTATGTTTATTTTAACTAGTGGCTTAAACTGTTTATGGTAAATAAACCATCAGTTTTAAAATATACATCTACATATGTTTTCTGTGTTTTACAGTTGGCATGGACCCCTTTACTGGCAGCCTTCAGTGTAGGTCTGCAGGATTGTGACGACCCAGAGGTGGCCTCTCTGTGTCTGGAAGGAATTCGATGTGCCATCAGGATCGCCTGCATCTTCAGCATGCAGGTCTGGTGACACATTTATGTTCTGTTCTATACTTAATGTTGGAAAATGGAAAAAGAGAAGTCCCAGCCTCATATCCCGGGCGAGCCCCCAATTATCCCGGACGAGCCCCCAAATATGTTATTGTAATTTTGTCAAGGAATGTCTCAAAGGGCATAACATGGAGTACATACTGCTGCAAGTTTAAGCTGAGAAAAGATAAGAATGTTATTGATCCCTGAGGAAATTGTTAGGAATTTTAGTTGAAATAATTAACAAAACCAAAGAGTTTTGAGGCTCCACCAAAACAAACACAAGGAAGAAAGCCTTAAATCAGCCAAGTAGATGACTTTTTGATTCAAGTTGCTCCTTTAAACTTGTGATTCCTAAACTAAACCAGATCAGCTAGTAATTCCTAAACCCAGTTAGTAATTAAAACGTTTTGGTTAACAAAAATGACAATGGCCCAAGGCTTACATCTATAGATGAAGGAAAGCGTGGAGATGGTGCACTTGACCAGCAGCCATCAGTCGTCAAGCCAACCCCAGCAGCCTCCATCCTGCCTTCAGCCTTTCTCTTCTAGCAGAGGATGGCCTGACTCTGAAAGGTCTTGCCATCCACTCAGGTCTTGAAACTGAGGACAAGTTAAAGAGAAACTCATTCATAAAATACCTGAGTCCATGCTCAATAATCCAGGTATAAAATTCAACAATGTTCAGTCAGGTTGAAAGGAGAAACGTCTTGGCACAAAAAAAATAAATAAAAGAAACCGTCCAGATGACCTGACTGAACATTGTTGGATCATTAAAAAAGGTTACAGGAGTATGTAACGCCATGAGTAAGGGAGATAATTTTTGTTTTTATTCTGTGCTGACCGTAATATTCAAATGTTTAAAGTCATTTTTCAGTTAAATTTAAATCCTGAGCAAGTGGTGACCAGCCTTTCTGTTTGCAGTTGGAGAGAGATGCGTACGTTCAAGCCTTAGCCAGATTTACGCTGCTGACGGCCAGTTCCAGCATCACAGAGATGAAGCAGAAGAATATTGACACCATTAAGACCCTGATCACCGTGGCCCATACTGATGGAAACTACCTGGGGAACTCCTGGCATGAGGTGCAAAAAGATATAACGTTTTGCGATTTTGATAAATTTAAGTCTTTTGGGTTTATGTTTTTCTTTGTCAGGTTTTTATGAAGCTTTTTTTCTACTACCTGTTTTTTTTTTTTTTGTAGATTTTAAGGTGTATTAGTCAGCTTGAACTTGCTCAGCTGATTGGCACAGGGGTGAAGACGCGCTACATCTCAGGGGTGGTTCGGGACAGGGAGGCCACCATCAGGGGTTTACCTCCTGGTACTGAGGAGTTTATGCCCCTGGGTCTGGGTAGGTCACACAACCAAACTTGTATACAGTTTACCTTTATACAGCACCCTCTTCAATATATCTAAGTCTACATTCACACAGCAGGTCTTAATCGACTGATTTGTCCATTTTCATTGAAATTATTTTAAAAAATTTTTGCTTGTTTTGTGGGTGGTTGTTCACTTATTTTGAATGCAGCTGCCATCAGAATCCAGTGTAAACAGTCTACGGCCCTAAAGCGAGTGATGTCACATGCAGCACGCTTTGTTTACAGAAGTAAATGTGGATGCTACACATGTTAGCATGTGTGTATCGATTCTGAAGTTGTTGTGCAGCCTTAGACAATTAAATTATCTGACATGATTGTTTCCTCTAATGGTTACATGTAAATTTGCTGCTTTCCATCTACTCCAACACAGAATTTAATTTCTGAAATGGGAGTGAAGTACTGAAAATAAAGTCGAGAAAGAAGCCATCGATCGCTCTGATTAATCTCCATAGAATGATTTGTTCAGTTAGCTTTGTAGAGATGTAGTAGAGTATCTTGATTAGATAAAAAGACATAAGTTCAGTCCATTTACCATCATTCTAGTATGAATATGATCCATCACCAAACATTAGTATTCGTATGTTGAGGGTAGATTCTGAGTCATCCAGGACATGAAGAATTTAGAAAGTTAAAAAAAAAAAAGCAGACGCAACTAGACTTCTCAGAGTCAGTGAGGTTTTATTGTCATTTCAGCTACGTACAAGTACGTATCGAAATGAAACTGCATCCGTTCAGGATCACGATACAACTTGGAACATAACGTGCAAAACAATACAACACACTGTGCATACACAACAGTACAATAAATACAAACATACCTATAATAAATACATCTAACCTAATCTAAACATTTCAATCTAAAGTAATTAAAAGAAGAAACATGTTCTGATATGTCGTTTTTCTATTTTTAAAGCATCAGAGGTAAACTGAGTAAGGTGCAAAAATGCAAAAACTTGAGCAGATTGATATCTGATTTAGGACCACATATAAACATGACCTGTGCCAGATTAAAAAAAATCTGATTTTTCACATTGAGACTGTCATATAAAATCCAATATACGGTAGGTCCAATATGGGTAAGAAATAAAAAAATAAAAATCAGATTTGGGCCACTTGTGTCTACAGTGAAGTCGTAGCCTAATACGCACATTTATATTGTTTTCTGGCTCTAAATACGTCGTCTGTGTATTCAATGTACTTTTTGCTCATGCTGTGCTTTTTGCTGTTGCAGGAAACCTGGTTGGAAATCAGGACAAGAGACAGATGGCTCACATTCAGGAGTCCGTAGGAGAGACCAGCTCTCAGAGTGTGGTGGTGGCTGTTGATAGGTGGGACATCACTAAAAATATACACAACAAATACTTTCTGTTGCTTCAGATATTAAAGCTGCGGTCTTTTTGCAGGATCTTCACTGGCTCCACAAAACTAGACGGAAATGCTATCGGTGAGTTTGTCCAGCTTCATCTACAGTAGGTCCTTGTTTTGAAAGTTGGGAAATTATTCATAGTTTGTCTTTTTATTTCCTTCTAGTGGACTTTGTCAGATGGTTGTGCGCTGTGTCCATGGACGAGCTGGCCTCGGCGCACCAGCCGAGGATGTTCAGTCTGCAGAAGATTGTGGAAATATCCTACTACAACATGAACCGCATCAGGCTGCAGTGGTCTCGAATTTGGCAGGTTATAGGAGATCACTTCAACAAGGTCAGTGACGTAAGAGATCCTTAAAGCTCGAGTTTGAAGAATCATCACTATTTATTTATAATAATTTAAATGGAAAACATCAGTGTGCTATGAGTTGGTCCAAAAATGCAAAGCAGCAGCTAATTTGTTTAAAGTGTACCTTTCTAAAAAGGCAGATATTCTTCCAGTTTTTTACAAGATTATATATATACAGTATATATACACACCCACACACACATACATGTTTTTTTTTTTTAAGTTACTAATATTTTTGGACATTACAAGGGTATAAATTAAGTAAGTATCTCACTGGATTTGCAATTATTTGATGAATGGCATTCACAAAGGAGGCTCCAAAACAGGGGTGCCCACACTTTTTCATCATGCAGCTCATTTTAAAATGACAAAGTCAAAGTGATCTACCTGCTATAAGAAATGTTTACACAGAACGACCTCTGGAAACATTAGTTTTTTTAAATATTTATTGGGGGTAATAAACAAAAAATGAGCAGGTTTACATGAGAACACTGTAGTTTCCATGTCATCTGGGTTGCCAGATAAGGAATGATGAACTATAGTACTGTGGCTTTAAAATGATGGTATTTTGACCTAAACTGTCATATGTGCTGAGTAAATATATTCTATGAGGTGTGTGCTGTTTGTTGAACAAGTACATAGAAAAGGAGGGGGTAAATAAGACATTTTAAATTTTTCTGGCAACCCTGACATTCATCGTGCATGCAGCGTCTGCATGACCATTACGTCCAAACTGGTGAATACACTAACGTCTCTTTGGACCCTGGATTTTATTAGTTTTGATCCTACATATTGTTAGGCCTGAAACTTAACGACCTCATTTTCATTTATCAGCTTTATTGTTTCTTCGTGTCTCTCTGGATGACAAAAGGTTCAACTCTGGTACTCTTCACTGACTCCTCCCTTTCTCTTTTCTCTTTAAAGCCCATTTTAACCAAGAAAATTGTGTTTTTGGATCAAAGCAGCTAAACTGAGAAGCTAAGCTACGAGCTAACAAGCCGACCTCGGGGGAAAAAACCTCCATCTTGTCAACGCTCCAAAATTCATGGTTGAAACCCGTGCCTTAGTTTAAAAAGTTTTTCTCTGTAAAAAGAAACTGAGAACTTGTTTACGGATTTTATTTTTTAATTAAAAGCTTTGTGTGAAAAATGCTATGCTAAAGAGCTCAAACCACACCGAGCGTCCGCCATTTTGAGAACTGAAGAGAGACAGCCCATGTCACATCAAGGGGCCTCTCTCCCATTTTTCTTAAGGAGACACGCTGCTCGCTCCCTTACTATCCATCCTTTGGTTCAAAATCCTACACTACCATCCAGTGGTCAAAAAAAAGTACTACGCGCAAAAAAATTAAACATATCTTCTTAAACTTGACAATAATTATTAATTATTGTCAAATTTCAAACAATATTATCGTTTAGCGCAATAAATTCTGAGACAATTAATCACCCAGCAATATTTGTTATCGTGACAGGCCTAGTTGTAGATATACATCCCATACATATTTCCAGGAAAAAAAAAAAAAAACATCAAAATCTGTGCATTGATTTGTGAGATATTTTGCCAACAGTCCAACAAAAATGACAAAAAATTTAATGACATTTTAAACAAATATTTCGTGTAAACTGTTAGCACTCAGAATATTTGTTTGGAATCAGTCTCAGCTGCTACTACAACAACAAATTCTATGTCAGCATCATTAAAACTGACTGATTTATAGTCAGTTTTATTTTTGTGAGGTCAGTTGCCTGTGGCAGTCATCTTCATCTGGGTTGACTCTAAAAGTTAATCAGTTGTAGAGGTACACTTAATGTTCATTTTCCGAGTTTCATTAAAATCTGTGAAATGAGATGTGTGATATTTTGCTAACAGACACACAGAGACATGGGCAAATAAAAATGCTCTGTGCATGTGCAGAGCAGGAAACACTTCTGCTCGTTACATTATGTTCTCTCTCATGTAAGCAGGCTTGCTCAAGTGCTGATGTCATATCTTAGGAAGGGACTGTTTTTGTTGGCGGAGGCTCTCTCCAGCGGTCCCATTGAGTTACCAACCGATTATATCACTGCCGTTCTTCTATTAGGCGCTGATTGAAGTTGAACCCAAGCAGATATGGTGAAGATAAGGTGCCAGCAGTGCTGAGAAACACATAAACTGACTCTGCCAAATGCTGCTCTACTGGAAGATTGCTCTGGTTACATAGCCGGTTCGAGCAGATCGAGGCGACTCTTTCATGAGATCCATCTTCAACGTTATTTTGCTCAGCATCCTTGGTGTGAGTGTGAATGTTCGTGTGAAAAGCCCACCCAGGTCGTTGTTGCTCATCATGGCGTTGGAACCTCGAAGGCGCGGGCCCTGCTGGGTGAAGTGATATCCAAACTTCAACAACGTCGTGTTTTTCTCCAGTATGCTGGCGATCTCCATCTCAACCTTGTTACCCAACGGCTGGCTCTAGAGTTTGGAGACAATTGGGATGAAAGCAGATTAAAAAAAAAAAAAAGAGATGAAAAGAGAAGATTGAAAATGGCCATAATGGCAGTAAAGGCAATAAAGCTAAAATGGTGGCAATGAGTGACATGCAACTTTGTCTTGATTTTAATTTAAACTTGAATATAGGAAGAGCTTTGAAAAAAATAAAATAAAAAAAATAAAAAATAAAAAAAAATATATATATATATATATATATATATACATACAGTATATATACATACAATATATATACATATATATACAGGGGGTCCCCGGTATCCGGATGTCCTGGTAACCGGCTGCTTCGCGTATCCGGCCCCCCCCGCCGGT
>JARVGQ010000116.1:35014427-35025571 GCA_031762355.1 Hypsolebias martinsi
CTGCACACCTGTAGAAGGAGGTGAGGACTGAGCTTCTCAGACCAGCTCGTCTCAGCCGCCTGAGGAAGTAGAGTCTCATGAACTTTATTAATCAAACTGGTGGTGGTGTTGCCCCAGCTGAGGTTGTTGTTCAGGCCTACACCCAAGTACAGTACTTGTAGCTGGAGACCACTTCCACCGCAGATCCTCTTATGTTCAGGTGTGTTTGTTCAGTCTGAAGTCCACGACCGTCTCCTTTTAATGTGTGAAAGTGCAGTGAATGTGAGCATTAAAGGCCAAAGATATATTTTTATTGTGATAAACAAGTAGAATTAAAAAATCAATACATAAAATAGATAAATAAATAAATAAAAATACACAAATGATTTTATATAGCGTTTCCTATGTTTATGATTACATCCAGCTGTTGTATCCTTTGTCCTCAGCATCCCATCTTCCACTGGATTTATGGAAAGATTTTCTCGTGAAAAAGAAGTGGACTGATGTGCAAAACAAATGTTCTTCTGAGCTAATAAGAAGTGAGCTCATTGTCAGTCTAAATTATGAAATGTCTTGCTCAGAGTTTTACTCTTAGGCTCTGAAAAACAAATCACTCCTTACTGCGGCACGAGCTCGACACAAATACAAATGGAAGAAATAGGTTGACTCCACATAATGGAGCACTGTCCTTTTTAGTTTACAAGTTTTTTTTTTAACTACAGATGTAAAGTCATGGCTTTTGAGGCGCAATGTGTTTGTTTACAAATTTCTACAAACTTGCATCAAACGCATTATTACATGAATGTTCTTATTGCTTTCTGTTAATACTGTTTTAAGCTAAGCAGAACAGAAGGATGTTTAAGAAAGACAAATTATTTTTAGAAAGAATTTACTCTGGTGATTTGCACTCAAGATAAATTGTTAAACTGTGTAATAATTAACATTCTATGCATATTTGTATCATTCAAAAACATGCATCCAATTGAATTCAGGTTCATTTCAGAGCAAGAAAAGCAGAGGGGGATGGAGGGGTGAATCATCACCCTGGTAGGGGGTCGACCAGCCCTGAGGTGTCTCTTCAAAGAGTTGGCAACCCTATTCACATCTGATATAAATATTTTAGGTTTGACAGCTTCACCTTTTTTCTGCAACGTAAAACATAAGTGTTAACTTAAAAAAAAGTGGTTTGATCTCAAGCAATTAAATGCATTAATTTAATTAACTGTAACATACTAATGTGACAGGATGCTATGCTTGGATATAAATCAGAGAGAGAAAAAAATATCTTAAAGTATGATTAAACTGTGAAAGAATGTTTTAAAATCCAGTTGTAGACGATGGATTTTCACTTTTGTCCACAGGGTGGCGCTGTGGTCAAACTGACCCCGCGAAGCGTTGCGCGCGACTCTTTGGGGGTCTAACAAAGGTTACTATGGAGACCTCTCACCTTTTTTGTTCCAACTTAAGACGAAAGATGCTGCTACGTTCATCCCTGCGATGAAAGCGAGCAGTAAGTAAACGGCGTTTAACTGTTAGCTAGAGCCATTCACGGCGAGCTCAAGGCTTTTTTTTTTTTTTTTTACCGAACTCGCTTTTTTAGTCAACTCCTTGGTTTATGCTTGTATTAGCTGTGAGCTAACGCTAGCTGACTTCCGGTTTTAAACGGCTTAAACGATAAAATAAAGTTGCGATTCATTCGGCTGGACTGCGCCATGATGGTACGTAAAGGACGTAAAGGTGGGCGGGCTAGTCGGTTTCTTTCAGCGTTAGCCTCGCAGGCTAGCATGAATGTCTTCTTGGAAAGTGTAACGCCGCAAAGACATGACTGAAGAAGACCGTCCTACAAGTAAGAGATTCAGCCGAGTGCTTGGACGAACGCGGTCCCGATGCTCGTGTGTCAGTGACGCCGTGAAATTTCTACGTTATGCAGTGGCCGCTGTAATAATCTCTTAATCTGGGGCTTGCTTTTCCTCCTACAGCAAAAATGTTTATTCGTTTTGGGCGAAAGCGACACTTTTAATTTCGTTTCACACACGATTTTTCTTTCTGCTTTTTTGTCCGCTTAGGGATTCCTGAAAATGTTTTAACGTTAGTAGAAATCCATTAAAGCTCGTAGTCTGCCTCCTGACTGACAGGCGGCCTCGTCTCGTTAGCTCTTTATTGCACTTCTTGCTTCAGTGCTTTTTATTTTATTAAGATCGTATGTGGTGTAACTCTGTTTATAGCTGGAACAGGGTGGTGCTGCGAAGAGTATATTTATTTGTACGTGGCGTAATTTAAGGTTCTACTCCCGGTATTTATGTCAGGAGAATGGAATGATCCGGTGGTGCGTTCAAGGGCTCCTCCGCTTCCCTTTTTATGAAAAACATTTCGACAGAACGTGCTTAACGCGCGCGTGTTAAACCTCAATATCGAAATAAATACAGTATATGTTTGGTTATTCAGTAAAAAATGAGAACATTTTCAATATTTTTTTCCTATAATCGGCGGAAATCACGAAGCAGTTCTGTCCGGTTTAAAAGCTCTGCTGGCAGCGTCGCGTGCGTCACGTACGTCGTAGGGGCGGGGTTTAAAGGAAGCACGTAGGACACGCATTGTGTTACTAACCTGGTCACAATGTGGTTAACTTAACCAGATAGCGTTTTGACAGTTTTTGGACGCGAAGAACACCACGCTGACTGAAGTTGGAGCTTTTTCCACAGAGGCTGTTATTATTTTTTTAAACCAGTTCTGGTAAGACGTTTACATCTGTATTTATCTACAGTACAGAGGGCGTGTTGCAATTAATGTTTGATCTAGAGATTCGATTCAAAGCCCTGACTCAGAAAAGTTTAATCGTTTTATGTTTGGATGACAGTCCAGATTCCACCCTGATACGTGTGCACACGGGTGTGATTTTATTGCTGTAATATCTGCGCCAGTGTGTTTTAAAACAACACAAAATGCTGCGTTCAGGCGTCGTTTGTTTTTTTGCAGTGTTTACATCGTGTTGAGCCATTAAAAAACAAGAAAGAAATCCGAGCCACGTGTGGGTGGCATGGGACCATGTGGCCTTTGTAAACACTGCGTCTGATTATATTTCCTTTGCAATGAGTTATGAGTAAATTGTGTGCAAGGTGTGTATTTTCAAAAAACGTTTTTGGACCTTTTTTGCTAAGCTAGGACCCTTTACAGGAAGTTCCAATGATTTATCTGACGCTAGTTATTAGGCCCGGTTACTTACCAACTTAAATGTCAGTATTATTACAGGAAAGGTCATGTTTTCACATGTTAACTGTTAAGACTTTTAGTTATGTTCCTCCCACATCTTTTTGTGTTTATATGGCAGTATGCAAGCTAAAACGAAAGCAGGAAATGAGGAAAGGGTTGTGGAAGTCAGAGATTTCTATTATTTCTGAGATTTTGTTTGACCTACACTATCTTAAATAGTTTCATGATATGAAAAGGAGCATTTAAAGTTGTAAAGTGTTGTCTCCTTCTGCAGCTACATTTTTAAAATAGGTTACATTAGTGCAGCAGCTATTCTTGTATACTGTACTGTGTGGCTGAACCACAGCAGACTGTTACAGCAACAATACAGCTAATAAAACATATAATATTGAGCTGGTTTCTCCTAAATACGTTTTATATGCTAACATTGATTTAATCATTTGTGTTTTGTTTGTCATTTTACATAAACTCTTGAACAGTTTGTTACAATACGTGCTTTTCTGTAGAAACCCTAAAACAATAGAAACATTTGTACATTCAAAAGTCTGAAAGCTTCACATTTTTCCATTCTTCTTTACATTCATTATCTTTACCCGCTTCTTTATTTTTTGGTCGCGGGGGTCACTGGCACCCATATCCAGGAGTTACTGTGCGAGAGGCCAGGGACGCCCTGGACAGGTCTCAAGTGCATCACAGAACCACAAAGATAAACGAGAAAACCATTCACTCTCACTCACACCTGAGGACAATTTAGAGTTACCAATTACTAATTGGTAACTCTAAATTGGCAATTAGTTTAAATGTTTTTGTAGGTTAGGTTAGTTTTTGGTCTGTGGGAGGAAACTGGAGTACCCGGAGAAAACCCACGCATGCACAGGGAGAGCATGCAAACCACCGGGATTTGATCCAGTGACCTTCTCACTGAGAGGCGGCAGCTTTACTAACCGTCACCCTTTTTCCATTCTTGTTGGAAAATTTAATCAGAATCTAGCCCAAAGTAGCTAATGATCTCACATTGAACATCAAGTGTTTAGGCAGCTTAACATTAGAGTAAACATTAAAGGTACTCACTGCAAATTATAAAATAAAACACAAAAAAACACCATCCTGAACTGTTTCAAAGGATGCAGTTTGAAATTGTTAACTTTAGTGGTTTTTCACATATATGAAGTTCTGTAATGTGGGTCCACATTCAATACAAACAAAGCCTTTTTATCTGCATACCTTACTCAATGACTCAGAGTAAACATTACCTCAGAAATGTTGGACTTTTCCGTCCTAATCTGCTCTTCTGTGGATGTTGTTGTTGTCTCTGGTTGTTTCCATAGTAAACACATTTATGTGGTAGTTTTTCATTGTTCACAACACTTAATTGCAATTGTTTAAGAACACACTAATATGCACTTAAAAATACAAAAATAATTTGGCAAGTGTTCAAAGCATTTTATACACTTTTATGTACAAAAATGCAATTGGCCGAGTAATTTTACTTTGATCTGGCTTTAAACATGAGAGTTAAAATTTATAATTAAAAGGAAAAACATTTTTATGGTGATTTTTGACACTTAGGCACACCTGAACCAGATTGTGTCAGATTTTATTGAAGCAAACGGGAGCTGTGACATGAGACCATGACAGTAATATGTGAAATGTGTCACACCACATGTCACATGATGAGGCGTAAATGCTGGAGATAATGAAGGACAGTCGCTTATGTGGGCAGTTTGAATGGGAAGTGATTGAGTTGAATATTACAGACAACAGAGCTTAGATAAAAAGGTGTCCTAAATGCTCTAACTGGAGGTCAGAGGTCGCTGATAACTATAGCAACTGTCTGCGTGGATCACCAGGCCACACTGCATCTGAGCTCTCTTCACCTTGCTCGCACCATCTCGCCCTCTGTTTCTCCAACACACATTTACTAAACTATTGCCTCATTAATACATCACCATCTGCTCCATATGTAACAGACCAATTAGAGATGCTCTTTGACCCCACCTGTCCAACTTTTATTTGAATGTCCATAGCTGCCCCCAAACACCCCCCACCCCCACTTTTGCCTGCTCACATGATTGTCTATGGTTAGGCTATCCAGACTCTGACCACTCATTTTTATCTCTCTACAGGGCCTGAGCTGATTTGTCAGCCTTGCGTAGGTTTTATTATCATCCTCAAAGTGTCCTGTGGCTATCAGCTGACCATGGTGGTCTGAGCAGAGGAAACGCAGGAGGAAGCACAGCAAGGCTTGACCGAGAAAGGAGCAAAGAGACAGATCAAAGCCAAAAGAGAGAGAGAAGGATATTTAAGGACAAAATGTCTCAAAACAAAGAACTAGTGCTTTTCTATATTAGGTATAAACTGTCACAGAGAAACTATCCACTCGTCCACATACTCGGTGATCCTCCGAACAGGACTGACGGGGACGCAGGGTTGGGGGACGCAGAGAGGACAGAGACACACGCCAACGGGACTTTTAATGGGACAAGTCCTGGGACACCGCCAGCGTCTCCGCTGCGGCAACAACCGTTGCCGACGGCGTCGAACATGGACAAGGTGAAGGAAGCGCTACGGGACACGGCCAACGAGTTCGAGCTGCGGTACGCCCGCGCGTTCAGCGACCTTCACAGCCAGCTGCACATCACGCCCGCCACCGCCTACCAAAGCTTTGAGAATGTGATGGACGAGGTGTTCCGGGACGGCGTCAACTGGGGCCGCATCGTGGGTCTGTTTGCGTTTGGTGGAGCGCTGTGTGTCGAGTGCGTCGAGAAGGAGATGAGTCCCCTGGTGGGCAGGATTGTGGAGTGGATGACCGTCTACCTGGACAACCACATTCAGCCTTGGATTCAGAGTCAAGGGGGATGGGTGAGTCTAAAAACACTCGCGCACACACACGCACACAGTAACTGTACTGTCTCGTGCTGTTTGTACTGAGTCACACACAGAGGTGCCTTTAATACTGCTGGTTTGGTTACATGGACAGGTTAAGCTCAAATTTTCTGCACAGAAAATGTTTACATGTCTGCTGGCAGCACTCAGCAGGAAGTAAGAGAAATAAATCTTCTTTCTTATCCATCACACTAGAAACACTTGTTTTGTTAATATTTTGTAACTTCTTGAGCTGCATGTTGTGTTTGACCCACTGAAAAAAGAAACGCACTGAATGGCCTGTGATGGCACGTGGTGAGATTTGTGGATACCGTCTTGCTAGGTGCTGCACCTGTAATCACTCATTACATGTCAGTCATAAATTAACACATTGTGAATGCTGGGTCATCAGTAAAAAAGTTGCATAAAATAGAGGGAGGAGAGAATTTGAGAGAGGAGTAAAGGAATCCATCTTTGTGAAGAGAACTGTCCATCATAAACAGTGGCAGCTATTGTTCAACTATCACCCTCTTACGATGCTGTTATTGTTAGTATCATTCAGCCCTCTGTGAATAACAAGTGATCATCAGGGCACCAACGACCAAAGGTTAGGGCTCTAACGATCAGTCGTTAGGCTGATGGTTCTCCTTTTGTATGTAAACTAGTGTCGTCTGTCACCAGCAAACTGGTTGATCCACTATGATCAAGTGCTATTTATGACAAAGTTTATTGCAGCTCCTCAGCCTGAAGATGTCTTCTGGATAAAAGACGAAATGTTTCAACGTGAATAATCCATCCAGAGGACCTGACTTAACTTTGTTAGATTTTTCTACCTGAGACGTTTCATCTTTTGCCAGAAGACTTCTTCAGTCTGAGGAGCTGCAACAAACTCCGTCTTATAAACAACACCTTCTCACAGTGGATCAACCAGTTTGCTGTTGACAGCCAGAACTGCCTATTCACATGTAAAAGGATGGCCATCAGCCTAACAATTGATCGTTAGAGCCCTAATACTTGGTCGTTGGTGCCCTGATCACACCAGTCGGTGCAATGATAATAAAGCCGATTCTGATGGCCACTTACTATTCCCAGAGGGCCGAGCGATACTAGCAATAACAGCATTATAAGAGGTGGACAGTTGAGTAGAGACCCCCTCCTACCAAGCCTGGTCAGGTGTTAGAATCTGCAAAATGCCAACAGTACCATAGCCATATGGCCTGCACTCATGGATCAAGTATTAGGTTTTTGACTAATTAAACTTTTGAAAACCGTCAGTTTTTTTTTTTTTTAATTGTCTGGTTTTCAACTTGGTGATAAAATTACCAAGCGCTGTAATCGTATAGCTAGATCAGTTCACTTAAATTAAGTTCTTTACATGCCTTACTTGGTCTAATCAAAACTCTACTACCAATATCTGTAGTGTAGTTAATTACACTTCAAAGAGTAACTTCTATAATGTAGTCTTTTATCTTAATTCTGGTAATATTTATACTCTATAGAATGTGCACTTAAATATTTAGAAATATATTTGAGCGTTTCTCTACTCTTTTTGTTAAGTTCTTATTTTTAAATGTTTATTTTGTCTATAGGTGAAGTATAAGTCTATAGCTTATATTTAATTTATAAAAACAATATCACAGCAAAAAAAGCTAAGAACAAGTTTTCAATGATTTATGAGCTAATATGACATAATACCCACCTAAGAAATGTAATGTCACCTTCTCTGAAGTGCAGTTTGATAATTAAAACAACTAAAGACAAAGCATAGAGCTTCTTGTGTGAGTTTGGGTTTGACTCCTTGGAGCTGCCATGCTGGCAGTAAGTACGGATGAGACATACCTTCTACCATCATCAAAGCCATAGGCTGCACTGTGGTTGACCATTTGGGTGTGTTTCTATTTCAGCCCTCCTTTAACATGTTAACGTCCCCAATGCATCATGTGTTGTGGGTCTTTGTTTCATGTCAATGAAAGATTATTTGGTTCTTTGAGCAGCAGGTGAGAAAATACTTCACATTAAATCTAATGGTGGAGAAAAACATACTGCAGAAGTCTGCACATGTAAAAGAACGTCTGTGTTTATAACTAGTTTTAAAAAAATGTTTGCATGGTCAGCAGCTGCTTCAGCTGTCCACTAATTGATCAGCAGCTGGTCGTTCAATGAGCTGAATCGAACTGGGGGCTCAACGGCCTTTCTCTGGGCTTTGTAGCTTTTGCAGCCCACCTGCCTTGGTGATCGAAGTTCTCATCACAGAGTGGATCAAGTCCAGGGCTTTTACAGAAAGCCCTTTGTTTTACTCTGTTCCCTTGATTGGCTCTGTGCTTTGTGCTTCCACTCCCTCAACATCTGACCAGTTTATCAGTACATTTTTTATCTGTAGTTTTCTTCACCAAGGCAGCTGCATGCGCATGAAAGCTCCGTATTTTCTTTTCTGAATTTAGTTTTAAAATGGTCCATCCTGGTACAGTATGCAGTGTTGTTGTGTGCTTGTGAGTCAGTGTGCTCGTGCTCGCTGCCGGGACGGTTCAGGTCAGCTGGTTTTTTGCTGTGACCGTTTGATTTCACAATGTAGAGCGACAGGGCAGAAGCTGTTTTCTTTTCACCCCAGCACAATACCAGGTCAAAGGTCGGTCCTGTGGAAACTGCCATCCCTGTGCCTGAAAGCGTTCTTAGGCAGATGGAGGCTTGCTGTTGCCCGTTCTGTTGGTTTTACTCCCATTTATTTCACAGTTTGATTGAAACTTAAAGGTGTAACAGAAAGGCTTAGCAAACAACTGTCAGAATATAAATTGTTACAGTAAAACAAACAAAAAAATTAAAAAAATACAAATGTTGAGTTCTCCGCAGTCTGTTTCACTGCTCTTGTGGTCAGATGACATCGTCTCGAGCACATGATGCCACTTCTGTCCTCACTGAGCTGTGCATAAGATGTTTATTGTCATGCTTTAGAAAGTGGAAGGGTCAAGAGCTCTCTGGTCTGATAACAGTCTTGTTTAAGTTGTCCAGAAAGCTGAAACTTTTAGAATATCAGTGAAACTAAACGTCAGAAGGGATTTTACCGCCGGTGCTTTCACTGTTTCTCATGGCTTTACTGTTTTTCCCCTCTTTGTCACTGTGGCTTACCAGCTCAAGCCCAACCTACACTTTTTCTGAAACATAGCAGTCTCTCAGTAAACCCACACGAGACTTTGTAGGGTTTTTTTTTTTTCCTTGTCTTTTATTTCCCTCTTCCTTTTTTGTCTCCCCTGATGCCTCCTCACTGGAGTAAAGTCAAAGCCTTTGGCAGTTGTGGGTATAGCTGTGAAGCAGGTATTTGCTGATGAAATATGTTTGCTTTAAGCAGCAGCGAGGTCTTTTATTATTGTTTCACTCAACTAGCAGTCTCATTTTGTTAATACAATTAAAATTATTTTTATTTTATGGAAATATTTTTGAGAACGTAAGGGGGGATACATTCTAAAAATTAATGTTTTTACGTAGATTTCAAAGCAAAATACCAGTTTTCAGTGTTGACATAATTTGGTAAACTATTGTATTCATTGGTGAAATAACCTTGCATTCAGTGTTAGTCTGTTTATCAGACACTTTTCTAACAAAATGTTTAACTTTAAGACCCATTGTTTTTGTTTTGTTTCAGGTTTTAACTGAAAAAATATTTTGAATATAAAATAATTGTGTAGAATATTGTGACTGAGAGCTGCTCCTTTTCTGCGCTGCTTTTTTTATTTTTTACTTTTTTTATTTTGTTTGTTCAACATCCCTCCAAAATTCATGAAACGGGCACTCTGAAAAGGAGAAATATTCAAGTTTGGAGGTAAATATTGAAAAGTGAAAGGTGTTTTGCACAACAGAGAGAGAACCTCGCTGTCATAAAAAACTGGAAGCATCAGCTTAAATGATCCCGCCGGAGCTTATTTTGGAGCCTTCACTGTCCAGGGTGCTGATATATTTGATTGTAGCTAAGGGTGTGAGATAAATGCACTCAGCCAGATTCTCCCGCTTCAGCTTGTGGTTTGAAAAGAACTGAAGTAAAACCGTATATCGTCGGATAATAAACCTCCTTGGCAGACAGCAGCGGTACAGACAGTGCATCGACCTAATAATGCTGTTTCCACCAGAGGAGGCGATGGCAGTGATTACTCAGTGGAGATTTAGCTGCCTCAGGGTGGGTGTATGGGGTTATTACCAATTATAGGTGAATAATATCTGAACCTGCTACTGGGGAAAACAATGTTTTTTTCTCTCGCTGACAGACTAATAAAGGCTAAACTCGTTTAGACGTACAGCGTTGCCGTGGTCAGGGATGCTTGGCTGGAGCTTTATGGGTATGAGGAGGGGTTTCAGTGGAAAAACGAGGGGAAAAAGATATCATTAGTTCAGTCGT
This sequence comes from Hypsolebias martinsi, assembly GCA_031762355.1. Taxonomy (NCBI): domain Eukaryota; kingdom Metazoa; phylum Chordata; class Actinopteri; order Cyprinodontiformes; family Rivulidae; genus Hypsolebias; species Hypsolebias martinsi. The sequence goes on from JARVGQ010000116.1 coordinate 35,024,866, forward strand.
TGTGCTTTGTGCTTGCAGTGGTTTCAGAAAGGTCAGGGAAAGTTGGCTTCAAGAGGATTGTGTTCTCTGTTGTGGCTCACATTTCTTTCTCGGATGCAGTGCATAGTGTTTTGCAAATAAGGATTTAAATGAAAGGTTCTCGTTGCAAAATGTGAAGTCGAACACAGAAAAATGCTGTCCTGATCTACATCAAATGGTGCACTTTTAGGTTTCCTCATATACTGATAAAGTATACGTTTTGATCCCTAATCAACAAATCTGAGCATAAATGTGTACCAATGAATCAAAATTTTCAGTCACTTTGGCTGTTATCATAAGTAAACAAACTTATGTACTAGCTGATGGCCGTTCACATACTGGTATGTTGATATGTGACATATTTAAGAACGCTATCGTCAGTATTAAAAAAAGTATGTCAAGATTAAAAAAATATATATTATTTGGTTTCTCCGGTCTTTATGACTTTGCAATGAGAACTTTTAATTCAGTCATATTTCTTTGTAGAAGCAAAAAACCCATTTAATACATGTACTGTATAAAAAAGGTTAAATGGAAAAAATAAAACTGCAAAATTAACAGCAGTGACTAAATACAGATATGTGAGTACGGTAATAAAGGGTTCCCCATAATTTTATTTTATTGTACACAGTAAAAGTTCAGGATCAATGAATTGACCCCATTGTGTGCGTCTGCACCCTAATATTAA
>JARVGQ010000116.1:35025671-35036849 GCA_031762355.1 Hypsolebias martinsi
TATAGTGTTTTAAATAACAAAACTCAAGAGGAATATTTCATATATATATAGATATATATATTGTATATACGTATATGAAATATTCCTCTTGAGTTTTGTTATTTAAAACACTGGTTTACACAGTGGAAGACATTTTATGTAGCTTAGAGGAATATGTTAAAAATAAACCTTTTGGGGCTCATTTACCAGAACGTACAGTTGTATTTGATTTGGGAAAATTTCCATTAAAATACAGAAGTTTGAATTTGTCGTCAAATTATGAATATTTAGTAGGAACCACCACAAACAGTTCCTATTGGTCTTTTTCCTAGAAGCTGTTGGTAACAGACGTACATTAATGTAACTTTAACAGAAGTGTGTAACTGTAAATATGTGCAGTCTGTTATAATGTGTGATGGACACTGGGAGTGTAATAGCCTTCAGAAGGTCACTTCATTGACCTGTTTTGACTCGGGAAGCACCTGAGCGTCCTCTGTGCCCTCCTGTACGGCGGGCTTATTTACTCTCTGTCTTCCTCTGTAATTAACATGCACATCGTATCCGCAGTTAGATCGACTGAGTCGTCTGTCAGGGCTGCTCTAACGTAGAAGAACAGGAAATCTCACCCGTGGGACCTATCTGGACCGCCTCCTCCCTCCCCCATCCCCAAGCTTCATCTTCTTTACATCTCTCCATCTGCGTCTCCATCTTCTTTACGTGCACACCTCTTCCTGCCACCAATTGATTTTTTTTTTTTTTACTGCTCCCATTACATCTCAGGTCGTCATTTCTGAACTCTAATATTTTCCTCTGTGTGAGACTCTCCCTTTTCCTCTCGCTCATGCTTCTACATCTGTTTCTGGTCTGACTTCTAAATGCACCAAACCACACACTTCTTAAATCTTCGCCCTAATGCAGTCAGCCTGCATTCCAGCGCTTTGTCCTGTAAATTTGTTGAGAAAACACTCTGCTGCAGCATCAACATTGGCTCTTATCGATTCCCCGTGACTTGATTCGGCCTCTTCACCCCCACATTTCCACCCCCACAGTTGCGACCGTCTTCGCCACCTTCACCTTACCCGTCGTCCATGTTGTGATCCCTTTTAATCATCTCCCTACGCCTCGCCCTCCTCTTGTCTTCATTGCTAATGACGTAGCTAATTGAGGAATATGTTTTTTTTTTTTTAAATCAACTTTCTGTGTTTTGATGTTCAGAAACTTGAATGATTGCATGTTTTTAAAAAAAAAAAATTTTTGTACGTGGCGTAGGTTGTTATTGTCGTAGATATGAGTGTTTTTTATTGTATGGTGGCGCACTGCAGAGGGGAGGGGACGACGCCAAGTCAGACTGGTCACATGACTTTCTCAAACAAAGAACCTGGGGTCCCCCACACACACACATACAGAGGAATTTGCTATATTGGCTTTTTAGTTGTTTCACACAGGTGTGTTATCGCACTTTGCAGACAAAGCCACCGCTGAAAAGGACGATCTGATCGAAAAGTGACTTTTGTCTTTGCCTCGTCCTTTAGCTGGTGACGCTCAAAGACAAAATTCCTGCAAACCCCTTTTTTTGCATCGGATCAATGGCGGCTACTTTTGTTCAAACCACGTCACACGACTGTGTGGCGGGTGGCTCGGTGCAGAGCGATATCATGAATGTAGCTGCTCAACCATGAACCCGACTCTTTTGTTTTTATATGCATATATTAAACGCGTGCATTAGTTGTGTCACATCAGTTGTGACTGTTTGTTTGTGCGGGTCACAGAGTTGTAGCATGAGAGCATCAGAGATCAGTCATGTTTTTAGATGCGTGTGTTGTCTGCATGCACACGCATCCTACTTGTAACTTTTATTTTTTCGCCCACAGAGATTGATGCAACAGGTTATTTTTATGTAAGAGTTGGGCACGTCTGTGAAAATAGCTGAACTGCACTAAATTTTCACAAGTGGTGCGAAGCGCATTGGGTCACAAGCAGACTCAGTAAATTATGTGACGGTTTATTGTGGCAGTTTTGGTTTACGGGGGCAAGTCACTTTTCTTCCTGCTCTGCTCGGTGTACTGCACGTAGAAGCTGGAAAAACAAGTTTTAACAACAACTCCCCTGTCTGTGTGTCCGTTTGTTTACAACTTCGGTCAGAGCAGAGTTGGTCATGTGAAAGGCGATATCGGTAGCTCTGAAGCGTCCTGCTCTCACAGCATTGAGAAATCACAACGTAAAAAAAAAGTTATTTTTTTGCACTTCAGATTAATCTGTTTGTGTGAATGCTTATTCAGTTTCTAAACAGTTTTTTTATTTATTTATTTTTTTTTCCAAACAATTTTTTCAACTTGGTGCAGTTTTAACCATTCGTTAATCAAGACGATCAGCTAATAGATGGTTCTGTGACTTCTAGTTTTTGTAACTTGGACATTTCAAGTTATTTACTTTTTTTATTAAAAAAACATTTCACTCTTAGAAATACGTTGAGATCTTTTCGGTTCCTTCAAAAACATTGATCTGTTTGAAATCTGCTTCTGTTTTTGTTTTGTGCTGATTTTAGTTTAAAGCTGCTTTTCTGCATCTTTTAGCTTTTAATCAGCATTTTGCTCCTTTTTAGATTTTAGCTACTGTCCTGCTTCTTTTAGTTTTCATAACTCCGTTTCTGCTTCTGCGAATTTCAGCAGTCATTCAACACTCGGCATTCACAAATTAAATTTTTCTCATTTGTGTTTCTCAAGTACACACATCCACACTGATGCAACGGCATCAAGATGTCGATACGTTGCTTTTTCTAGACTTTGTAAGGCAGATGCTAAACTGTGCAGTGGAAGAGTGTGTGTTCATAACACCAGCATGCAGAGCTTCAACACCTTGTCAAAAACTGAGCTACAGAGCTGAGAATGGAGGAGGGAGGTTTGTAGGAAGGTAGATGCCAAGAAGGCTGCGAGAAGAAAATGAAGCCGGTGACTCAGCTTGATGATGATGCTGTTTGTGGGTCAGTAGGTTTCGCAGCATAAACGATGCACTTTGCATAAAACGTATTTTTCTCCATATGCAGTTTACATGCAAGAGCGGAGCAACTGGATGTCTGCAGTGCACTGAACGCTCTGCATTCAGTTGCCAATGTGCTGCTCTACTTTTTCAAAGCTTAGTGGTGAAATCGGGTCACAGGCAAGAACCCCCCTCCCCATCTTCCTCTCTGTTCCCTTCTCTCCTTCAGTCTACTTGTCCTCTATTTTTTTTTTTTTACTTCATCTCTTTCTCCTCCAGAGGCAGATTCATTCTTCCCCCAGTTTCTTTTTTATTATCTTCCTGCATCCCCACAGTAAAGCCCAAGCATTCACCCACATCCCTCTCCTTACAGATTGGGTTTTATCCCTCCATCTTTCTCTCTGTCTGGCTTTTCTGCTTTACTCTCGCTGTTCTATGCTCATATCCATCATCAGCTTATTAGGCATATCATGGGATTAGTAAGTCTCATAGTTCATATTATAAAGGGCTGATATTTCCTGATAATGGTAACAAGTTTTATACAGGACTAAATGATAAAAAGCATCAAGGCCATCACTATATTCAATGAATGACCAGGGGGGAAAGCATTAAAGCCAGACCCTGTAATCAGTAGTAGGAGATAATCGAAACTATATATTTAAAAAAAAAAAAGAAAAGAAAAAGAAACTTGTTAAATTCTGCTGATATTTCAATGTTTTTGAGGAACACTTTCTTTTATGTTGTCAAACTTGATGAAAATATACAGTCCGTGATAGGAAGTGTGGGTTTAAGGATACTTTCCATTACTTTTTGTTTCTCTCCTCTTGGGTTTTGCCCTTAGTAAAATCTTTTTCCATCCTTTTTTCTTCGCAGTTTCATCTAATTTCACTTTCGAATGTTGTCCCGCACTGTCTCTTTGTTCGTTCATTTCGTCTCACTCCAGTCCGGCTGGTTACTTGTGTGTTTCTCCTTCAGCTCTTCCAGACAGATGGCAGGTCTTGAGGTCATGGTGAGGTGTCAGGGTGGGGTGATGGCCTACAGGGTGGAGTGTTGTATTTTTGAAGACATCCAGCCGAGGAGCTTTTCTATTGTCTTTGCTTCAGCTGAGTTCTCCTCCTCCTGTCTCTGCGCTGTCCTAAGCATGTGCTCTCTCTGCCAGACGTGCACACTTATTCCAGAGTCCTTAGCTTTCCTGCTGTGTCTCAGCGGTGTGAACATGCAAAACGTGTGTGCAGAGTGTGTGTGTTTGCTGACAGAATTGGGTTTTGTGGAGAAACAGCCCCCAGAGTACGACAGGGAACAGATTGGAGTCTGAGCCTCCTTGTCCTGACTCATTAATCTCTTCTTTAATTCATGGTCTCACCGCCGGCTCAACTCAAGCACGCTCACACACACAAGTAGACTTGTATCATGACGGCTCCGTGGTCCAAAAGTAGAAGAAAAGTGTGCACGCGCACTTGTTGGTGCCTGGCGCAAACAGACACAAGTGTCATCACTGAAGGGAGGTTTAATGATTTAATTTCCTCATGTTTCAGTTGCTTTCTTCTGCTTGGAAATCATCCACCAAACTTCAGACCAGCTTCTCATCCTCCCTTCACCATCTCCAGAATGCCAGCATTGATAATCATGCCTTCAGCAGAAGTCATGCTGCCAAAATCCTGAAGTAGAAAACAACCATAAACGGTTTCAAGGACTGGTGGCAGCCAATCTTCCATGCAGGTTGTTCCACTGACCGTTTATCTGCCTGAGCTCAAGTTTTCCACCATTCTTACCCAAAAGATTAAAGAAAAATGGTCTGAAGTTCTTATCTCACTACTTTCCCTCAAGTTCTCTGGCATGACCTTCTTCTAGTTGCAAATGACAGTTGAATCCTTTTCTGCATTGTGCTGCTGCCTGTCAGCTTTAAAATGTCACATTCTCAATTTTAAAAATGGTACGTTCAAAAACTAAGTGGAGGAGAACCACATCCAGAGCGACGGAAAAAAACTCAGCTAGATAACACATGCACATTTTAAACATCAGGATTCGAATGAATGCACTCTTCTTCAGAGATTGGCCAGTGTATTATGTATGTTTCATATTTTCTCCACACAGTGACTGCACTTTTACCAATTTGACTCTTTGATTGAGCAGTCCAGGTTTTGTTTTTTTGCCTAAACATTTTTGTTTTTCGCCTTCTTATTTGGTATGTACATGTTGAATCCAGAAACTGGGCTTTCCTTCTCGCTCATGAAAAAACATGTATGCCCGAGCTGTGAGCCATGTTTTACCCCTCTGTGCTCATCCCAGCAGTAGTTCATTTTTATGTTGGTCATGTGGGATCTTTGGCGGCAGACCTGACTGCCTCGTCCCTTTTTAAATGCCTCAGGAGTCACAAGTATGAAAAGGAGGATGAGAAACCTTGAGGAAAATCAGGAAGAGATGAACTCGTGGAAGTGATGAGGACATTGATAAGAATGCAAGAATGTGTGCTCACATTGTTGGTCTCACTTCTTCAATGGATGGCTTTAAAGGCTTAAACCATTGTGCAACTATAACTTCACTAGAACAGTAGGACGGGTGTTAAAAATGAATAGGTAGTCTAAAAAAAATCTCTAAAGAAAGCATTACTTTAGAAGATTGTGTAGCATTTAACTTGAGATTATTTGTTATGATGCAGAGCCAAATCTCAACTCTGAGAATGACGTAATGTGTGGGGATAAACAAAGCCTTTCATGTATTTTTGTTGGACCTCTGTGCTGAGACAGAAGGCTAACCACAGGAGCAGAAGGACAGATGCTTCAAAACAAAGAAGGACAAACCCCTGTTGTTTTCTTGTTGGACTTTTTTTTTTTTTTTTGGCAATTTGAGATTGGGAGGGGGAACAGAAAGAATGGCAACTCTGTGTTAAGGTTTCTGAAGTCGTCGTGTTTTGTTTAAGTTTGTACTGGAGCAACATAATGTCATGGATGTCCTGGAGTCTGAAAGTCCAAGTAGGCAAGTAAAGACTAGCAACCACCAGGATGGGTCAGTCAGTTTGATCAGAATCAGAAAGGCTGACTTGGTGTGGACTCGTACACCTTAAGGTTGTTGTGCATTCTGAGATGGTATTCTGCAGACTTGATCTCTAACCAGTCTGCCTTCTCCACGTCTGATGATTGGATATTTGGTCTTTTTCAGACCATTCTTTGTCAACCCTAAATATAGTTGCTAGGAATGCACAATATTGGATTTTTGGCCACATCCGATATATTAACACTTATTTGGCCGATAACCGATGCCGATACCATTTTGAATTTTCCTCTCCGCCGTGAGATCAGGTAGGCGTGCATGATGTCATCGCGTTGTGCTGCTTCTGCAGGCAAAAACAGCGCCTTTTATATCGGCAAGTTATTTTAATGGAATGGCCAATGTCCAATATTGAACTTTAACGCTAATATCGGCCAATACCATGCCGATAATATTGTGCATCCTTAATAGTTGCACATAAAAGTGGACTGGCAGTTTGTGAAATACGTAGACCAGCCCTTCACTTAAAGCTCCTTTCTTACCCATTCTGATGCTCGGTCAGAACTTCAGCAGGTCATCTTCACCACGTTACATGCCTAAAGCCATTGAGTTGCTGCCATGTTGTCTGATTAGCTAGTTCTGCTAAAATGCAGTTGAACAGGTGGACCAAATAAAGTGGCTGCTGAGAGCATTTTGAGTGGGATTTTTAATTAGAAATTTTAGTTACCAGCTGTTACAGAGAGGTCTTTAAAGTTTGATTACATCATTAAAGGATTAATTAAATTCTGAGCATTTTACGCTTTCCTGGATGTGTACTGTAGATTTCTGCTGTTGATTTTGTGCAGAAGTGTCATTATTTTTTACAGAACCTCCCAGGTTTGGTTAATTTGGGGGGTAAAAATAAGACGCCAGTTTGCTGCCATCAAAACTTTTCACAAATTCTGAATTTTATTTTGTCAAAAACATGTCAGTTTTGTGGGGATTCTTAAGATGAAGACCATTACTTATCCAGCAGTGTCCAAATAGATTTTCTCAGAACTGTTGTGGGTTTGTAATAAACAGCCATTGAAAGAAAAGTCACTAAGTTTAGTTGGGTGGGGGAAAAATTGCAACAAAATGTAAGTGCATTGTAGCCACCAGCTGCTCAACATGTTGATTTTTAACGACTGTACAGACATTGTGTTAAAAACATAGAACATCTTTATTGCCTTTTTATATACAGTAGAAAGGTTTCATGTTTCCGATGCTTTGGGCCACAGAGGAAGCTGAATGGCCGTTTTCTGGATACTTCCAATCCATCTCAGTTGGAAGCTTTCCTCAGCCAATTTCAAGGTTTAATGTCTGGGTTTCACTGGGCTGTTTAGCGACATTCTGAAAGAAAAGGAGTCTCTTCAGCCCAGTTTCAGTTCATTATGGGAGTGAGCCAGTGCCCCAAACACGATCATAAGTCATCATTGGCACTCCCTGAACATACAGTAGATCTGTTTCTCCACGCCCTAAAATATATTTTGTATACTCCAGATGTTCTGTCATCACAAGTTTACCGGCTCAGTCACCACTACAGATTGTTCTGTCAGCACTCTGACCATCCTGGGCTTGTGACTAGATTTTGACAGATGTCTAACTCTGGAGAGCTGGTGATCCAAGTGCCTTTTCATAAAATTCAGTTGCGCCAATGTAAACGTTAGGAGCTCGAGACAAGTTTTTATATCCCTGCACAGATCTTTTTCACAACACTATTAGATCTGGAATTGAAAAGGATAGTAGAGGGAAAACGTGGAATGTGGTAAAGATGAGAAGAAGATAATTCAGGCAGAATGGATGGAAAGAAGTTTAATAATTTGTGACAAGTGTGGCAGCAAATGTCAAAGGAAAGGTTTACAAGACAGTGGTGAGACCAGCTATGTTGTATGGTCTGGAGACAGACATGGACAAAAAGACAGGAGAAAGAACTGGAAGTGATATTGAAGTCAACTGAAGATCTAACAAGGTTAAGTCAGGTCCACTGAACCGATTCTTCTTGTTGAAACGTTTTATCTTTGATTCGTCTCTGGTAACTGATATTTGATAACAGTCTTTTTACACTTTATATTTTTGCTGCTGTTGGATGCAACTGGAACCCTGAGTACATAATTTGTTCTACCTCATGTACCACGTGATGTGAATGACAATAAAATTGACTTGAACTTGATAAACAATTAAGTTCAATGCAAAAATCAATGCAGATGTTCCAGTTTTTAGTTGGAGTGAGGACAGAGGATGCAGAGGACAGAGTGAGACGGAGAATAACTCCTGAATTTAGAAAAGACGAAAAAAGACCTTGTTTCATAACGTAGCTTGGTTTTATTTTGTTTTATATCACTACTTTTATTTACTTTTTATTTTATTTTCATTTTATGGCTGTTTATTGTTGTGCATACCTTACCTGTGGGTTTGTCTAAAACAGGTCTCTCTTGAAAAAGAGTCCTCGATGAGACTGACCGGTAGAAATACATGTTGGATGAAAAAAATCCAAAAGACTCATTCAGTCTGAGAAACTGCAACAAATTCAAGTTTTATAAATATCACCTTCTCATAATGAATCAGCCAGTTTTCTGGTTACAGCCAACGGGTGCACATCCTCTCTGTCAAGGATGTGCACATCTTCATCCCTGAAAGAGTGACTGCTGGCCTGGACATGAGTGTGCACATCCTTAATAGAGATGAACGTTGATTTGAGAGAGGAGTGAAGGAAGCCATCTTTTTGTAGAGAACTCGTCCATCGTTAAACAGGGGTGGGGGCCTCCGTGTTCAACCGTCTAGGAGCCATTTACGCGACTTGGAGTGAAACGCTTGGCCGGTCATTTACACAACAGCCCTCGTTCTCACTGAAACCAAAGGTTCCTGAATCTACGTCTCAGGGTGGAGATTTTCAGGGAAACCCGGCGGAGTGTGAAATGCTCCGTAAGTGTGAAATGGCACATGAGCACTACACATGGCTGCAGTCACAAGGTTTTCTGCACAAACAAAAGTTATGGTAAATGGAAGAGCAGAGTGTTTTTTGTACTACCGTAATCACACTTTTTTTCAGCATGTAGGAGCAAAACTAATTTAAAAAATCAACGGTCCAAAGAGACGTTAGTGTATTCATCAGTTTGAACATAACTTGCCTTTATAACATCGTATGGACATCTTGGGGTAGTGCCACTGGATTGGCAGACTGGTGGTGGTTCCCCTCTTCAAAAAGCGGGACTGGAAGGTGTGCTCCATTTATGGGGACATCACTCTCCTTCGCCTCCCTGGTAAGGTCTGTTCAGGGTACTGGAGAAGAGGAGGGGCCCCGTGAATGTGCAGACTAGGAGGAAAAACTGACAGATTTTCAAGTATAATTATAACTAACTACGTAGAGGATGAGACTATATAGTTTTAAATTGATGTAGTCTCATTTTATATCGCGTATGAAATTGTATCGATATTTTTAAAAAATCAAGATATCACCCAGTCCTACTAGGTAGTGACCAAAAGAATGAGATTGTGGATACAGGAGGTTTAAATGAGTTTCCTCTGCAGGGTAGCTGGACTCTCCTTAGAGATAGGGTGAGAAGTTTATCTGAGTAGAACTGCTGCTCCTCCACATCAAAAGGAGCCAGTTGAGGTGCTTCGAGCATCTGGTAAGGATGCTTCCTGGCCACCTCCCAAGGGAGGTGCTTCGGGCATGTCCAACTGGGAGGAGACCCCAGGGAAGACCCAGGACACACTGGAGAGACTACATCTCTCAGTTGGCCTGGGAACACCTTGGAATCCTACCAGAAAAGCTGGAAGAAATGGCTGTGGAAAGAGATGTCTGGACCTCCCTGCTCAATGACAGTTTAGGTCAAAATACTATCATTTTAAAGCAACATTACTATAGTTCATAATTTCATATTTAGCAGCCCAATTGACATGTAAACTACAGTATTTTTGTGTATACCCTCTTTTTTATGTTTATTACCGCCAATAAACATTGAAAAAAACGCTAACGTTTCCAGAGGTTGTTCTCGTGTTAACAGGGCCTTAACCTCGTTAGTTATCTACCTGGATTATTGAGCATGCGTCAGGATATCAATTGAAGATGCTGAGGTTCTCCTTAGGAGTGACCAGGATGAATAAGATTAGTAATGAGATAATCAGAGGTACAGCACAGGTTGAACAACTGGAAGATAGAGGACAGACTGAGATGGTTTGGACATGTCCAGAGGAGGGACAGTGGGTACATGATCACTCATAATTTTGTCATCCCGTCATGACGGTTTTGTCACAGTCTAAATCAGTGGGCACACCACACTCCTCGACTGTTTTCAAACCCTGCCTGCATGACATCATCCAGCTAGAACATCACATCTTTTCTCTGCTTCCTCCTGTATACAACATTTAATCAGTGCAGAATGTTACAGTGGCTGCTCCGTAAACAAACACATGAAGCAATGGTGTTTCTCGATGTACTCTGGGGCTGAGGGACACTGCAACCATGCACCGCTGGAATGAATACACATCAGTGTTGCAGAGCAGAGGAAGTGTTGCTCAGCTACAGAGGGACAGATAATATTTAAACTGTTTTAGAAAGAGTGTCTCTTATGGACTTCCAAACTCTGGGTCTAAAAGTATCTTTATCTAGCAAACTTTCATAATTCTTTCACTTCTCCCCTTCATGTTTGGATCACGTTGAGATTTATTATCTTTATGTAATGAAACATTCTACCTTTCAAAGAGAATCGCAAAAGAATATTTCTCCCTTTTCCTTTCAATCTGGTTGTTCTGAAGATTTAAAGAATATGACTCAGCACAAGCCTATTCTCTCCGGCAGACATTTTTTATGAAACATACTTATGGAATTCAAAACATTCTCAGAGGTGTGTCTGACATCCTCAGATCAGCGATAATGTTTAACTCATGCTTTTTTTTCCTTTCTTTTTTTTTAATGGACATTTTGGCAAAGGGAACATTGTCACATTTTCTGTGACAATGGGTTGAAGGCTGAGCGCTAAATGACAGCTGAAATGTCCAAAATAAAGAAGCTGAAATTGAGTTGCTATAGCCAAACGAAGCTAAAAGTAGCAGACCCATAGCTAAAGCAGTTTTCAAAGAGAACAATGTTTTGAAGAAATTCGACATCTCGATATCTAATATTTCTGTTAGGTCATCTGAACAGTTTTTTATAGACATTTCATCCTCTATCCAGAGGGCTTCATCAGTCTGAGGAGTTCCAGTAAACTGTTT